>CM032233.1:102920000-103045000 GCA_019009955.1 Riptortus pedestris
TTTTTGTTTGACACATTCACAATTTTACTCGTAGTTGGATTGTTTCTGATTAAAATATCCTCTTGACAATCTTCAAATAAATCATCAATTGTAAAGAGAGAATGATTTTCATATTCAATAGTTCCAAAATCGATATTTGATGTCAAAGTCGATGACTCATTCACTTTACTAAACAGTCTGTTAGAAACTTCCAATTTCGATAATGAATACTCTTCGTCATACCTATCTTTTGATTTTGCTGGTATGATTTCTTTTGCTCTACTATTTATAGATTCTGATATATTATTAGCCATAATTACTAAATAACTAAACAATAATACGAGCAAAACAAACTAAGATAATGTATATAATGAAATGAATGAATTAAAAAAAAAAACAGCTGATTTTGCGGCCCTAGGGTGAAATATACATTTTCGGCCCTAGGGCGGCGAAGTGTAGCTTTCGGACCGCAGATTAGGTGTGTAAAACGGGTGATTACATCGTAGTATGGTGAAAAACACATATTAACTGACTGTACACAATTAATAACGTAACTGTGGAATGTCTCTCTAGGCCATGAGATGACTTTGGGTTTAGATGAAATGAGTGAACTCCTGATGAGGCATGCAGGTAAAGAACGCGAAAAATGTAGAGTGTTAACCCTTCAGAACTCGCGCCGTGAGCAAAATACTCACACCCCGATGAAAAAAGGTATATCTATTATAATTCGTCTTTGGCGATAGTGCTACTCTCTCTAGCTACACATTGTAGCCTTCACTTACCGCCCTCGTTGACTTCCAATCCTTAGTATATACTGTCTGTTGCCAGGACAAAATTAATCAGGCGGCGTAAGTTAAGTGTAAGTGTTTTTCTCACAGTGCGAGTTCTGGCGCAACGTTTTTTTGGTTTATTGTGAGTGTTTTTCTCATTAAGCGAGTTCTGGTGGAAATTTTTTTTTTTTTTCAATGGAAGAATTCAAATGAGTGCTTTGGTGATTTACCGAAAACTGTTTTTTGGCTCTGGAACTTATCAAACCTCTCCTGATCAACCTGACCAACATGTCTCTTTTAGAAAGAAACAACATGAAGCAACCACATTTTTTGGTTCTCGTACTCCGTCGCAGTTTTGTGCCTATTGTCCGAATAGAAAAATCAAAATGTCAAGAAAGAGCTACCATGTCATTCTTGTGGAGAACAAAACTTTAATTAGTTAAGTAGCTTTTTAAGTTGCTTGACATAACGTTTCTTCAAAACAGAATACCTGTACAACACATTTTGAATAATATTATTATTTTATATTGTATTTGATGTTTATAATAAATAAACACTTCTTTTGTTGAAAATATATTAGTTACCAAGTTTTTTTAGGGAAACAGGTGGTGTGAGAAAAATTCTCACGCGCGAGTTTTCAGGTCACTGATTTTGACGCGAGTTCTGGAGGGTTAAAAAAGTGAATTAAGTTGAGCGTTATTTCTATGTATTCTTAAACTGTGCCCACGAGTGTTATCAGATTCGGATTTATTGTCTTTACAAATGGTATATTATGAAAGCAAACCACCTTGATCAAGACAAGATATCGTGGTATATTACATTTTGTGCCTTCCGCTCTTGGAGTGATACTTCTATTTTGACTGTGCCCTCCCTCAATGCCCGGCCGATGTTTTATTCCTGACACTGCTGTGTGATGTTTGTAGGTGCGGCTTTGTGGATTGAAGGTGGCTCTAGCTATGTGTGTGGGGGGGGGGGTCGTCGATCTTCCACCTCGAGGTGAATGTGTATCGGTAGAGTGGAGAGGTGAAGGAAGGTTTACGCTAGCTCTTGCCGGGACAT
The DNA here is from genome assembly GCA_019009955.1 of Riptortus pedestris. Classification (NCBI taxonomy): domain Eukaryota; kingdom Metazoa; phylum Arthropoda; class Insecta; order Hemiptera; family Alydidae; genus Riptortus; species Riptortus pedestris. Next base: position 102,921,809 of record CM032233.1, read on the forward strand.
GAAGAGAATAAGTAGGAGCGGGCCGCACGTGACCCAGGCTAGGAGGTACACATGCCTCCCCCTTACTACACACCTTCCTACCTTCAGCCCGCCTATCGATTCGGCTATACCTCTCACATTATCATATTTCCTACATAATTTATACACTGCACAACATGTGTTATCAATCACCCGAGCTCCTTATCTACACCTGACCAGTGGCTATCCTTCACTCATCCTTCCGTTCATTACCAAAGCGATACGGATGCCACAAGTCTTAATGAATACAATATAATGTTGAGTGATCGATGTTGCTGTATCCAGCAATTAGGGAAGAGGAAGACGTAGTCTTCCTGCATTAACGCTACAAAAGTAGTCGCGCTGTACCTGTCATATCGCATTTCAATCCCAGTAATAGTATAACCTTAAAGTGCAATATTTGAAAGAAAATTAAAGTAAAATACTGTTACTTACGAATAAATTTATTTCATGACAAAAAACATTAATTAAAATAAGAGAAATGATGGGTATGTAGATTCATTACTTTTCATTCTTCTGAGTTTATATTTCCGAATTACCTTGTCTTTCTTCAATTTTTTCTTCTTCACCTGTATCCAGGTCTTCATCTCCTATTTCATATTCTACAGAAGGAGGAATGTGATGTACACCACCACTTTCTTGATCCACGTCTACCTCAAATAATACTCCATGAATTTTCTTCACATCTTCATCATTTGTAACATTATGAAAAATGCTTGGAGAAGACATTTTTGTTCTGTATCAATTAAAATTAAAAATTTAAAATTACAAGTACAAATTTTAAAACAAAAGTGGTCGCGCTGTATCTCACAGATCTTCTCCCTCCCGTTTAACAAAATAAATTTACTATCATTATTATTGCTATAAAATGTTTTAATTTATTTAGTATTTAATTAACTTAGTTAATGTATTGTTTTAGATCGATTTACAATGAAGGAAAATAATTATAAAATAAACACAAATACTTACAGGAGAGGTCGCGCTGTATCTAGGAGATCGATCGTAATCTGACGACTCTGTGTTAAATGTTTGAAGGTCTTTACTAGTCTGGCTAGGCTCGGCACCCCCTTCTAGCAAGAAAGGAAGCGCGGCACCAGTCCCTTCGCAAAGGTTGCCTGGCAATAGAATATGAAAGCTATCAGCGATCTCACAGATCAGCCGCGACTACTGGAGTGTTAAACTTTGTTTATCTACGCCCATGGAGACAAATCTTTATTTACCCTAATTGCTGGATTCTCACACAATATTATATTGGAAATTGCGAGTAAAATATTAATCATATTAATAATTATGAATTTTTCAAGCATCAATCAAAAAACATAAACAACAGCAATAACTGGAGCATACTAGAGTTAACCCTCCGTCGGGCCTAGTTGACCTGAGAGGCCAGCAAAAGACACGTTTTGATGCACTGCCTCTTCCTGTCTCTCCCCCCAATTCCAATTGCTTCCTGATTCGTGTTCATGCTTGGAATTCCCTACCTTAGTTTATTGTCATCCTTCCTCCGGCTTGTTTAAACTAATCCTATTCTGTTCCGAAGTTCATTGATATCTTGAAAACTAAGTGCTATTCTAACACAGGACGAGTGCGCCTGATCAATTTTACTTGTTTTAGTTTAAGCTTCATTCTATTAAATAAAGTCATTATTTTACGTTCTAAATGGTATATTTGCTTTCCTTAGATCACAGCGAAGGCTGTCCTACTAACGGTTTAAATTAAAATTGGTTAGGCGGGGAGTGGGGGGTTAAAATATGTGGGTGGCCTCTCAGAGAAGAAATATTAAAATCAAATTAAGAATAAAATACTCAATTACAAATATAAATCTAAGGTTTAATAACATTTGTAGCAAACAGGAACTTGCTCCAAAATATATTGTAAATAAGATCCTTGGCAGTTGTAAAATAACACAAAGAGATATTGCAGCAGTATATATTTATTTTTGAGGTGCATATATATGCCTTTAAACGCTCTAGCGGTTGCAATTTTTGTTTGATCTCCAATTCGATATTTATAAGTTCCGTGTAAAACTAAAGATCGAGTTCATTAATGGCAGAAATCGGACCAGTGGGAGGTGTGGATTAGAGGGGGATTCCGAAAATTGGAAAAAATCGAATCTCTGTTATTATGAGACGGATCAAGAAATTTTATTAAATCAATCTTATTGTAAATGTAATGTTCTATAAATATTGTTATGTACATTTTCTCACTATCTTGATTACTAACAGAGATATTTGATTTTTTTAATTTTCAGCCATCAGCAAATCCCCACCCTACTCTTGTAATATTAACAATAAAGTCGTCACGCAGGGACTGCGCAAACTAAGCAGATTTTCCACGTGAAGTTTTACATAAGAGAAATTTCACGAGAGCCGAGCAGTCAAGGAAACGGCCGAACTAGCTTTTGGCGGGAAAGTCACACTTGTCCGTTAGCCGCCCAGATTTAATAAAAATGCAAATATCTCGGTTAATATTCAAGATAGAGAATAAATGTATATAAATAACAATATTTATAGTAAATTTAATTTGCAATAAGATTTACTCTGTACAAGTTTTCGATCTGACGTATAGAAACGGAGATATTTCGAATTGTAGAAAATCCTCCCCTCTAAACCCTCCCTTCCACTGGTCCGATTTCAGCCTTTAACGAACTTCATATTTATTTTTACATAAAACGACTAAATATCGAGTTTGGTAACAATCAAACAAAAATTGCGACCGCTAGAGCGGTAACAGACAAATTTATATATGTTACTGTAAAACCCCGGAGTATGGCAAATCCTAAGATTTACCGGTAAATCTGCACATTTACCAAACAGCATTGGTAAAAGTACGAAATCTCACATTTATTTAATATTTTTCGGACATTTACCAAGCTAGACGGTAAATCCGGGGATTGGCCAACAGTCATGCGTTAAAAGCTGGAATTTCATCTAAATTTCGAACTTTAACCAGTGCTCTTGATAAATCCTAGGATTTACCGGTAAGTCCTGACATTTACCACACTTCGGGGTTTTACAGTAACATATATATATATATATATATATATATATATATATATATATATATATATATATATAGACACACACACACAGTTTTGAACGGACCTCATTTTCCTCATCTCCTGGGTAGGATCGATGGACATTTGAAGAAAAATTTCAAAAATTCCGTCATGAGTACGACCTCAATAGCTGATTTCCCTTAAGAAAATCTGCTAAAAAGCTGTTTTATTGTGAAGAACTATATTTGAAGCCTAAATAACAAATATTATTCTCATTGAACTTTAACATTTTGAGATAAATATGTGGTGCAAGTGATAAATCTGCTTAGTGTTAACGCAGCCCCTGTTTTTTATAGTAGTGAGTGAAAGAAATCTGGATTGTCAGAATTAAAATGAGCCCGTTTCTAATACAATTATATCTAGTGTTGGGATTTTCCGGGGTGGTTCTGAGTGCTGACAGTCATATAGCTGAAAAATTGAAATAATGAAGGATGAAATGAGCTACTATGGCGTTGGCTAACATAATCGGGTATTTCCCTCTCAGGGCTGAGTTGATGGCGGGTAATGTTGTTGACTGAATAAGCTCGTTGGCCCTCAGTAGCTTATTCAGTCAACATCATTCAACTGGCGGCCTTTATTTACTCTATAAACCTATGTCATAAATAGCAATATTTCATTAGAGTTCTTCCTGCCACATACTGACCTAGAAAAGTGTCCGAATGCATTTTTGATACGTTTTTGAATGTCAGTGAGTCAATAGGACACTTACAATATCACTTAGTTAACCAGTCATTGTATGTCCGTTTGATTTTAATAAATTGCATTAATTGGGTAATAATTATATCGATTTATCTGGGATATAATAAAATCCCTAATATATATATAATTAAACTTAAGTCTAATATATAAATAAGAATATTATTATACAAAACATTAAATGATGAAAAGTGAAGATAGAATATTTAATAATAGTATACTATCAATTTACCTATAATAGTTATTCCGATAACTTATTTTCTGGTATAACACTTCCGTAAATTTTCAGAGTTTTTTAGTGCATTTAAAGGTTATAATTCTACCCTCAACAGGCCATCAGTTTGATATTTTCATGACTGTCTAAAAGGTACCTTTCATTTGAAAACAGGGAACAGTCATGAATGAGATGGGTGAAAGTCTGTCCAGAAGTAAAATCGCATAGGCATAATGGGTTATTAGTCGGTTTAAATCTGTTTAGGTGTACTTTAATTGAGCTACATATAATATTGTGTTGTGTAAAAATACATACACATTTTTATAAATATATATACATATACATACATAAATATTCGTATTTTATGCTAAGAGTCATTAATAAAAAATGTTTATTTCTGTACAACTTTTACTGAAACTGCCCTACATGTTTCGTGGCTTATTTGCCATCTCTTCAGGGGCTGTCCCCTTTTCAAAAAAAATATAAAACATTTAATAACATTAATTTAACCCTAAAAATTCTAGATATTGTATTAATAGGTAGCTACATCAATGACATATTTATTAAATCTAATTATAGATTGCTACTTTCGTTTCTGAAGTGCTCGTTTCTCTCTTATATTCTCGCGACTGTCCACACTGAGGAGGTAGTTGATACTGAGGTTCCTGAGGGAGGTTAAGTCAGCAGACACAACTCAATTATTTACACGTCAATCTTGAACTCGATTATTTCGCGTCATAATTTAAAATCGATTAATTTAATATACCCACACACACACACACACATTTATATATATATATATATATATATATATATATATATATATATATATAGTTTTGAACGGACCTCAATTTTCGTCATCTCCGGGGTAGGATCGATGGACATTTGAGGTAGTGCTTTGAAAACCGCGAATACAACCTCAATAGCCGAAATCCGTGTTAATAAATACCATTATTAACTAAACTCAAATCTTCAGGAAGCGCGGTGGAAAAGCATGAATATAAAATAAACAAAGTTTAAATAAAGGAACGATCTTGAAGGAACTCAGTGAGTACCGGATTAAAGTAATTTTTTTTTTTCTATTTCTTCCACTGGGTATTGCAGGAGATATATGCCTTTAACTTATGAGCAAGATTGAAGAGAGGTACGGGACACAGTGTCCAACTGTCATGCTTGCAGTTGAAGAGGAGACCTACTTTATTCATTTCCACTATGGGTGACGTGGAAGGGGTTCTAACCTGCCCTTCTGTCCGCATAGAAGGTTGAAATATTTAAAAGAGGAAAGAGAATTAGCTCTCCAATTCCTTCATCCCTAGTAATAAGAAGGATATAATTGATGAAGGTGGATTTTCCTTCATTCCTACTACCGGGCCAATTTCATTATTTATCGCCTTTTAAAGCGGGTTCTTCATCAGTGAAACAATGAATGGGTTATACCCCTCTTCTTTATAACCACTAAAAGGATTTGATTGCTTCACATACCAATGTTACTTTAAGTTCTCTCTCAATACATTTTAGTTCCGACAGTCTTATTTTGTTTTGTTTTTCGAGAAAGTCGTAAAAAAAACAAAAAAAACGTCATACACTAATTCATAAGAATTTATTTCAGTAAAATCTCTCGAGACTTAGAATCGGCCACACTAAATTAACACACTCATACTTAATGACAAAGACTGACAGACCTACTTGCTCAACTTGTAACACTCCCTTGACGATTAGACATATACTGACAGAATGCCGAAAACGACAACACCAGGACTTCCCCTACGACTTACAAGAACTATTGACGGAGGGCAGCCCACACATTAACAATATATTCTCATACTTACACAAAATTGAAATATATGATAACATTTAACATGCATTAATCATCCACCAACTGTATATGTTTTTTTTTCTTTTCTTGTTTTTTTTTTTTTTTTGTTTTTTTTTTTTTTTTTTTTTAGTAGTATAGCATTATACAAATGGTATTTGTTATTGTTGCTTGTTGTTAAGGTATATGATATTATTACTTGTTGTTTAGGTATTTATTATTGTCCCTTGTTGTTATTGTATTTGTTATTATTACTTTTTGCTGAGGAATTTGTTATTATTACTTGTTGCTAAGGTATTTGTTATTGTTACTTGCTGTTAAGGTATTTTTTGTTATTATTTGTTGTTAAGGTATTTATTATTGTTACTTGCTGTTAAGGTATGTTTTTTTGTTATTGTTACCTGTTATTACTTTTGAAAGGGCAAATCACCTTCGATGTGGTGTCCATTAATAAATAAAATTGAATTTCAGTAAAAATTGCAAAAATCAAGGTCAAACTGTGAATATAGGTATAATGAAAGTAAAAATAATAATAGCAAACAGATATATTTTATGTAGCAAGGATAAAAATAATTAACATTAGTTAAGTAGAATAAGTCTGTATTCTTCGGTGTAGAAATATATATCCACTAGGGAAGAATAATATTTTTAAGAATAAGGAAGTACTTTAGTTCGCGAGAGGCTACTTATCTCAGAATGCATAAGACAAGTATTATGAAGTCCAGGCAAATGTACCTAACTGAGAGGCCAACAAAACACTTTTTTTGATGCGCCACCTCTGCATGTTTCCCCTGTGAGGCGCCAAACACAATAGCTTCCTGATTCATGTTCATGCTTAGTATCCCCTACTTCAGTCTATTGTCATCCCTCATCCAGCTCGTCTGGTCCCCAGATGGCTTGTGAGCCCGTCTGCGACTTAATTTCGAAGATGAGTTTTTTTTCAAGATATATCTATTGCAATCGTTCATTTTAATAAACATAATCCTATTCTGTTCGGAAGTTAGCCGATATCTTGAGAAATTATTGCTATTCTAACTAGGCCGAGTGCTCCTGATCAATTTTACTTGTTTTAGTTTAAGCTTCATTCTATTTAATAAAGCCATTATTTTACGTTCAAAATGGTATATTTCCTTAGATCCTAGCAAAGGCTGGCCTACCAGCGTTTTAAATTAAAATTGGTTAGGTAAAATATTATACGCCCAATATTCTTTCGTTCCGAGGTGCGCCCGACGGAGGGTTAAAAGCAATAAAGTATGTAAAAAATCCTCCCTATTCTTAATGCGGACCTACTAACTTTCAAAAAAGTCCGTCACGCAGGGGCTGCGTAACCTAAGCAGATTTCCCACGTGAAGTTTTACAATAGAGAAATCTGCATAATAACAACTGTATTAGTAAGAACCCTCTAAACCTATTCACGATGGACGAATAGTTACGGAAACGGCCGCCAGAGCTCTCGGCGGAAAGTCCGAACATAGCTGACTCCTAGCGACCACACACAGAATGCAAATGCAAATATCTAGGTAATTATTCAAGATACAGAATAAATGTATAGAACACTATTTATAGTAAATGTAATTTGGAATAAGATTCATTCTATACAATTTTTTGATCCAACGCATAATAACGGAGATATTTTGGATTTTCAAAAATCCCCCCACTAACCCCCCCCCCGCCCACTGGTCCGATTTCAGCCATTAACGAACTTGATCTTCCTTTTTACATAAAACGATTAAACTCCGATCAAACGAAAATTGCGACCGCTAGAGCGTTAACAGACATATATATATATATATATATATATATATATATCTATATATATATATATATATAATTTGGAACGGACCTCCTTTTCGTCATCTCCTGGGTAGGATCAATGGACATTTGAAGAAATTTTTCGAAGTTCGCATCATGGGTATGAACTCAATAGCTGATTTCCCTTGAGGAAAATCTGCTATAAACAGAAGGCATAAAAAAATATTTTTAGTGACGGACTTCACGCAGGGTTGCGTAAACCAAGCAGATTTCCTAGCTGATGGTATAACAGATTTGTTATCTCCTCTCACCACATCTACATAAATATATATAAAAAAAAAAAACACCGATGAGTGGAAACGGGGGGGGGGAGGAGGGGTATTAACTCGCTCAATACTTGAGTTACTAGAAAATGTATGGACCAGCTTAAATTTCTTCTGTATTCAAAAATGGCTCAAAGTAATTAATAGTGTCTGAGTAGATTATTAATAAATGGGTTAAAACAATAAAAACAAATAAATATGCTAATAAGATGGAGAATAGTGCGAAAAAATCCAAACGTGTTTCTCGCAAGTTCTCAACAACTAAATATATTATAGATGCCAAAATGTGAAACTTAAAATACATAGGATGTTATATTAACCTTGTGGTGCTGAAAACATTATTGGCAGGGCTGGGAACAAAAGGGGGCAGGATAAAGTTAGTACTTGTGAAGAGTACGTAGGCAAAAAGTTTCTTAGACCCCCGATCTTTCCAAAATTTTGAGTTATGCAGAAATTACAATCGCTAGAAGCTTTATACAATAGAGCACATATAATTACCAAATTTCGAGAATTTGCATTTATACGTTGTTGAAATATATAAGGCGCCCTTCGGGCGGACGCACTGGTAGGACTAAAACGGTACATGTCAAATACAACGGACCCCAAGAATGACTAAAAAATAAAATTAATAGCAATAAATAAAACAGAGGCCAACAGAGTTAATTACAGGGCACAATAAATGTCAGTGCTATTACTTTTTAATTATTATATGGAATTATGTCTATTAATGTTGTAAAACTATTGCATCAATGCTCATTATAAAATTTAATAACTGGAGCAGTTAGGAAATTTACATGGTACATTCATTAAAACATGAAATAGTTAAGAGTTCGCGGAATAGGTTCAGTAAATATGAAAATACCTTCGTATAAAACAGTCAGTTATTAGAGAATATTCTGTTTTTATCCATGTGTCAATACAATAAATCCGAGTAAACCGAGCATCAATTGAATTATTCAATTTGAAGAGCACCCCATTAAATCTCACGCCGTCTGGATAGATTAGTTTGTTCCCACAAGTTATGAGCCCATAAAAGTTGAAACTGAAGCTTATTCTCTCAGCCCTCATTCTGCTTCCTAACAAGGGATAATCACTTTATTATAGCCGGCTATTCACTTTGTACTAAAGCAAATAGCAGTCAAACACGGAAGTGCCAACAAAGAAATAGGCCGTCACTCAACCTTATTTGAGGTATTGACTTTTATTATCACAATGACCATAATGTGTGATTTATCTGTAAGTCTCTTTGATTTTATATACGGGTATTCTTCTCTATTATGGTCTCAGTGAATGTTCAACTAAATTTTCGTGTGAATTTTCTGACGATAAGTATGACCCTTTTCGAGGTTTCAGCAAACTTATTGCCATTGTGGCCTTCTTTGGCTCCTAAGAAATTAAATCTAGTTATTATCAGCAATTGTTAACAAGGAATAATAAGATGCATAGAATATTTTCGTTTTCTAAGCGAAAATAACTAAGAATACATCGATTAATTTCTTTAGAAATAATTAAATAGCACATATACTAGTATAATAAATTCGCCATAGCTCAAATTTAATGAATACATTTTATAAATTTTATCAATTTAATAATTATAAATATCAAGTTAATTATAGTCTTAATACCACTCTAAATATATATCCTGCATTTTTAATTTATTTACAAGCTATGTTAAACAAACGTCAATCCTGGCGTTGTAGTTCAAGAAATCACAAACTTAGTTATTTTAATATAAAACTTGGAATACGTTTACAGGACTACCGTGAGCCTCCTTTTCTAGGTAACAACTTAGACAAAAGTTATGTATTTTTGAGGAATGTTTAAATAATAATATGTTATAAATCTCACACATTAACAATAAATGTCCATAGATTGTATTTAGGAGATGACAAAGATGAAGTTCGTTCAAATTTGTGTATGTATGTATGAATGTATGTATGTATGTATGTATATATATATATATATATATATAATATGATAATAGTTTTAATATTATATAATAATAGTTGTAGCATGATATAATAGCTTTAATACAATATGATAATAGTTTTAATATTATATAATAATAGTTGTAGCATGATATAATAGCTGTAATATAATAGTCATAATATAGTAATAATGAAAAAAAAAAAAAAAAGATAGTAAACCATAGACATACCAACAACTTAACTGATATTCAAGATTGCGACCATGCTGGGTGTAAACCTTAAGGAAGGTTGCAACCAGTTTGCTTTGTGTAACCATAAGTGCAAATGTACCTTAGTATTTAAGTCATTCTAGTCTTGGTAAGTACAAATAACATACACCACTCTGTAACACTGTACTTAAATAACAAAGTGCAATATATAAATATATATATATATATATATATATATATATATATATATATATAAAATGTAGTACCTGTTTAGAGCCCTAAGAAAGAGAAAATAATATTCTCGAAATATTGGCCTAGACTAATACTTCTTTCATTAACACTGGTCATAAGCCTCAACAAACAACCATACCATCTTTAATAATAACCTGTCGAAAAACACCTATACAATTCTATATATATTGATGGGGTTGTGCTTCATTAAAAGAATATTATCAGTCTTAAGTTACGTGCAGGGAACATCCACTCTGATGACAACACCATCATTATTTTCTTCATTTATAATCCTTTCCTTTTTTCCAAATTTTGTCATTTCCCCAGTAGTTGCAGTCTGTTATTCTGCTCCTTTTATTATGTAATTGTTATTGTCAATAAAAGTGCTTTTTAAAAAGGCGTTCACGCTTAATTTATGCTTAACTGGCGCCCGAACAGGGTCTTAGCAGACGTTTTCATGCCAAGTGTGATCAATCTCCACAATTTTGAAAACTATGGATTTTAATCCTTAACAGTTTATTAGTACCCAAAGTATTCTGAAGCCTAACACTTATACTCGATCTATTTCCCGAGTCCCCTAATTACTTTGAAGCAGAGCGGATGTTCCCTAGACGTAACTTTAGTCAACTCAATAAAATGTTTTATTAAATAACAGTTTGATATATGTATCTCATTAAATAATCATGATTTTTTTAACAATGGAACACAGGTAGAAAATGAAATAACTTTGCATTATATTCTGAATAGCAAAATGTTTGGAGGAAGCAATGAGGTGGTAGAATATTGGGGTCAAAGGGGAAGGATGAGGGGCGAGAGAAAGGAAACTTGTGATCCTTGTGGGAAAACTATGTGCCGAGTTGGGAAATAAAGAAGGGCTGAACTGTAAATGAAATATTCGGAGAGTTTGGGCATATTCCTCTAGTTGTAGATGGCGAGGCAACAGGCTTCTTACCGCCGCTGATAAATTAGGGCTGGGCTCCCCCGCGGGCTCATACATTCCATTTGCCGCGTCCTCCCCTCCCCTTCCTAAACAGCCTTCCAGCCTGCTCTTATCTAAGGGAACCTTTGTTCTCATCTTGTTACTTTACCAGCTGGAGAGGAAGGACATTGTGTTATTCCTTGCTTACAACTCATTGCTCCCCACTTCCAAGCCATAAGTATGCCTAAAGGGAATTACTAAACTAATTGATCATAAAAATTATACTTTCTAGAAATAGTATCCATGTTCGTTATTTTTTCTAATTAAACTATTGGGTTGTAAAATAAGTAAGTAAAGATTTTTACTGGTGATTTCAACATAAAAACTTCAGATTCTTGTAAACATTTTTAATCAATTATATATGACTCATTCTAATATATTACATGTTGCCATCTTTCAGATATTAGCAGATTTCCCTACAGGGAAATTAGCTATTGAAGTCGTACTCATGACGCAATTTTCGAAAAGGTTCTTCAAATGTCCATCGATCATCGCCAGGAGATGGCGAAAATGAGTTCCGTCCAAAAATTTATATATATATATATATATATATATATATATATATATATATATATATATATATATGTCTGTTAACGCTCTAGCAGTCGCAATATTTGTTTGATCGTCACCAAACTCGATATTTAATTATTTTATGTAAAAAGAATGATCAAGTTTGTTAATGGCTGAAATCGGAAAAGTATATAACCAATCTTATTGCAAATTAAATTTACTATAAATATTGTTCTATACATGTATTCTCTATCTTGAATATTAATCGAGATATTTGCATTTTTATTAAATGTGGGCCGATAACGAACGTTTCCCACCAAAAGCTAGTTTGGCCGTAACTAACTGTTCGGCTCTCGTATGGAGATTTCGCTATTGTATAGCTTCACGTGGGAAACCTGCTTAGCTTACGCAGCCCCTGCGTGACGGGCTTTTATATTCCTTAGAAGGGGAGGAGCAGATTTTTGCTAGAGTGGGGAAGACAATTTGGGAGTGGAAGAGGAGAGAGATTTGGTTTTTTGAACCAAAAGTTTAATTAAATGTATACAGTTTTATTCCTTTTTTTTTCTCCCCCAAAGAACTCAATAACACTAATGATAAGAAATTCCATTCTGGGAAAAGAGAATCGATTTTCAATTTACGCGAGGAGGGAACCCTCATCAGGGAGGATTGAAGGAGCTCCTTTAAGTAGCGTCTAGAGGGAGTTAGCATTCAGACTCCTCATGTTCTGAATGTGAATCAGTTTTGGAGGAGCACTATTGAGGGAAAGGAGCTGAAGGCTATCTTAAACTGCTCAGCACTAGCTTCCCCCAGTCCTCATGGTTTTCCCCCAAATAAAGGTTGTAGTCCATGACCCCCCCCCCCCACTCCCTTAAACATTCTACATCCAATGGCCTCATTTTAAAAGGAGATTTAGCCTATAGTTTCTATCAAAGTCCACACATAGAGAGGTTTAAATTATTTTAATCTGAAAATGGGGTTGTGGGCTATTTTTGAGCAATTCCCCCTAAAGGAAATCAGTTATTGAGGTCGTACTCATGAGGCGATTTTCGAAATTTTTTTTAAAATCCATCGTTCCTACCCAGGAGATGACGAAAATGAAGTGCGTACAAAATTATTTATATATGGTGTTGTTGTTTTTTGGAGTTTTGGACAGTATTTGTGAAAAAAATCTCAATTCATTCCAATATTTCCAGAATATTTATTTTCTCTTCTTCAGGGCTAAAAAGTACAGGTACTACTTTATATATATTGCACATTGTTATTAGAGTGTAACAGATATTGTTTGTGTTAATTCTACTTACCAAGACTAAAGATACTTAAAAACTATTGCACATTACTGTCGTACCTCTGTTTACATCAAGTTATGCCGAGTATAACCTACCCAAGCCTGTTATATTTAGCTTGGTCACTGCCTTATGTCTTTGTATCACTATAGTTTATTGTCTTTTGTTTGTTGAACTATATTATAATTATTATACTAATTATAATTATTTTAATTATATATATATATATATATATATATATATATATATATATATATGTCTATTAACGCTGTAGCGGTCGCAATTTTTGCTTGGTCATTACCATACTCCATATTTAAACGTTTTATGTAGAAATAAAGATCAAGTTTGTTAACGGCTGAAATCGGACCAGTGAGAGGGGGTTTAGAGGGGAGGATTTTCGAAATATCTCCGTTACTGTACGTCGTATCAAAGCATTGAATATAGTCAATCTTATTCCAAATTAAATTATCTATAAATGTTGTTATGTGCATGTTTTAATTATATTTAATATTAACCGAGATATTTGTGGGTTTTTTTAGTTTTCGGCCTTCCGAAATCTAAACCCCCAAGAGTAAACCCCCACTCCTATTCATATCATGTCAACAATAAGCTGTTATATTATGAAGCACTTTATTTGAAGCCTAGATAACAAATATTGTTCTCATTGAACTTTTACGTGCTGAGATAAATGCCTCGGGACTAAAGTGGAAAATCTGCTTATTTAACGCCGCCCTTGCGTGGCGGACTTAATTTTTTAATGAGATATATGAAATGGAATAGAATCATTTTTATTAAAATCTCATTCTGTGATGTTAGCTGTTTCGTTTTAGCAGTGTTCCATCTTCAATGAGCCACTGAAAAAACCAAAAAAAAAACAAAAAAAAAAAAAAAAACTTGTTTTTCAATAAAATTCTCGACCATTCAAGATGCCCCCGGACAGGATGGGGAGAGAGGTCCAGAGATGGAAGAAATGAGGAGAAAGGTGAACGAATAACCAGCAGGAAGAAAAGGACCCAGGCACAATAACCTAACACATTTTGAACATCAGCAGTCAGCATTTAATATTGTAATTTTAATTAATATATTCATTGTATATTATATATTATTAAGTATCATTTTCAATAGACTTATTTATTTTGTCATATCTGCCGACATTTAAACAGTCCAGTGAAAAGGTAACAAACAAACAAACATACACGAAAAAAACAAAATGCAGTTTTGGTGTCTATGACATGTGAAACGAAAAGTTATCTTGAAATTTCGCGAAAAAAATCAATGTACAGACAGAGGTTACAATTTTATATATATTTATACTTTCAGCTGATAACGCCCTAGCGGTCGCAATTTTTGTATGGTCTTGACGAAACTGGATATTTAAATCTTTTATGGGGAAAAAAGATCAACTTCGTTAATGACTAAAATCTGGCTTGAAGGAGGGGGTGGGGTTTAGAGTTAGTGAATTTCAAAAATTCCAAAAAATCTCTGTTATTATACAATGGATCGAAAAATTGTATAAAACCCATCATATTACACATGTTATGATAAATAAATGTTAACATACGTATATTTTTCATTCCCTTGAATATTAAGCAAGATATTTAAATATTTTAGTTTTCGGCCCTCAGTAAACCCCCACTCTTACTCATGTCATATTAATGATAACCTGTTATATCATAAACCTCGTAGATTTATCTATTGTTAAACCTTACGAGGGAAATCTGCTTAGTTTACACAGCCCCTGCGTGACGGGTTTTTACTGTTATCCGGGCGCCCCTCAGCCACAATATCATGAGTGAAAAATGTTTCCAATGGGTTCTTTGATACTGGTCCATGTTTCTGAAATATTCGGAGGAAATGTAATATCTTCGTGACGAGTAGATAGATTTTTTTAAAAAAGAGAGTCTGTCATTGTACTATACATTGGGATATGGCAAATTAATAATTGTTCTTGCTGGAAGACATGGAAACTCTATTAACATCTAGGTGGAATGATTGAATCTGCCCGGACAGCTGCTCAGTTCCAAGAGCTGTCTTCTGATTCATGAACTCCACTATTCACTCGACGAGTATATAGCAAGGTCTAAATGGACTCATGACAGCCCGACCCTCGAAACCACTTATTTTATATCCATATAAAGTATGTATAATAAAATATCTTTCATTTTTCACAGTAATTATACTTTTTCTTATATTATCTGCAACATTTTCCGATTCATGGTTGATATTTTCACCTAACGAATATTTGATTCCTTCATTGTGTAATAAAATTTTCAATAAAACCTTGATTCCAATTTATTCGTTCTAAATTCTCATTTCGACCCAGATTACGAGTACTGAACAGCCCCACTACACGCTACCTTGCATTTTCCCTATTCTCAATCTACAGTCCAATCATAGCCAAATTATTCATTCATATTTCCCTGAATCTCTTCTTTCATATCTTGTCTTTCAAAAATTGAAATAATCATATTTTAATAATTTGATTAATTTACATTTATTGTTACAAACGTAGATTTAGAAGTTTTAACTGTATTAACCAACAATCAATCAAATTTTCTCAACACTAAGCATATATAATAAATGCAGTAGAATCGGAATTTTAAAATCATAGCATCGGAATTAAAAAAGTCCGTCACGCAGGCGCTGCGAAAACTAAGCAGATTTCCCACGTGAAGCTTTTCAATTGATAAATCTACATAGTGCTAACATTTAAATACAAACCGTGAATATTACGAACAATAAATACAAACCGTGAATATTACGAACAATAAATACAAACCGTGAATATTACGAACAATAAATACAAACCGTGAATATTACGAACAATAAATACAAACCGTGAATATTACGAACAATAAATACAAACCGTGAATATTACGAACAATAAATACAAACCGTGAATATTACGAACAATAAATACAAACCGTGAATATTACGAACAATAAATACAAACCGTGAATATTACGAACAATAAATACAAACCGTGAATATTACGAACAATAAATACAAACCGTGAATATTACGAACAATAAATACAAACCGTGAATATTACGAACAATAAATACAAACCGTGAATATTACGAACAATAAATACAAACCGTGAATATTACGAACAATAAATACAAACCGTGAATATTACGAACAATAAATACAAACCGTGAATAAATTACAAACGGTAATGGGAATTTTTCAGTCAATTTTAATAACCTCTTAACGGAAAGCGTCTGAAATGTAAACAAACAGGTCGGCCAACCTCTCAGGGCTAAACGGATAGTTAGAAATATTCTTTACCAGAAATAAAAACAATTACTGAAATATATCTGAATATAACATATTAATTTTATTAAAAACTATTTACTATATCTATTACTGTCATTTATAATGAATCCGAATAATTTTTTTCATCTCAATCTCTCATATTTTAGTAGTCCAAAAACATAAGACGGAGGGGGATCACCAGAACATATTTGCATGTATCTATTATAATAACGGTCTCTTCAAAACAATATTTGGTGTTTTAGCTTCGAATAAAGTGATTTATTATATAATAGTATTGTTTATGTGACATGAGTAAAATTGGGGGTTTGATGAAAGATGCAAATAACTCGGTTAATATTCAAGATAGAGAATAACTGTACATTACAATATTTATAGAACATTTAATTTGCAATAAGATTGGTTATATACAATTTTGTGGTCCAACGTATAGTAACGGAGATATTTCGAATTTCCGGAATCCCCCCCCCTCTAACTGGTCCGATTTTAGCTAGTATGACTTTACTTGTCTAAAGAGTTAACTTCATATTCATAATGCTACACTGTATGTTCAGTTCAGTAGAAGAAATAACTGGGTACACCCCCCACCCCCGGACTTTCACTCCCCCAGCGTTCATCCATTTAAATTATTTATTTATGAGAATTTAAGAAATGTACAATTCAGATAATTACACTACATTAATAAAAGTATAAGCATGAAATAAATAAAATGTAATTTTTTGCACCAAGCTGTTCAATTTGCGTTTTAGCAGATTTCCCTTGAGGGAAATCAGCTATTGAGGTTGTACTCATGACGGAATTTTTTCTTCAAATGTCCATCGATCCTACCCAGGAGATGACGAAAATGAGGTCCGTTCAAAACTGTATATATATCTATCTAAATATCTATCTATCTATCTATCTATCTATATATTTGTCTGTTACCGCTCTAGCGGTCGTAATTTTTGTGTAATCGTTACTAAACTCAATATTTAGTCGTTTTATGTAAAAAGAAAGATCAAGTTCGTTAACGGCTGAAATCGGACAAGGAGGAAGGGGGGGGTTTAGAGGGGGAGAATTTCGAAAATTCGAAATATCTCCGTTACTATAAGTTGGATCGAAAAAGTATATAAAATCAATCTTATTGAAAATGAAATACACTATAAATGATGATATATACATTTATTCTCTATCTTGAATATTAACCGAGATATTTGCATTTTTCAGTTTTCAGCCTTTAGTAAACCCCCACTTCTACTAGTGTTACATAAACAATGCTCTGTTATATAATGAAAGATATTAATTGAAGCCTAAATACCAAATATGGTTTTCATTGACCTTTTACTTTGTGAGATATATGCAAATACGTTCAGTTGACCCCCAACCCCCCTTCTTTTGTTTTTGGATTACTAAAATTTGAGTGATTGAGATAAAACTGATTCTGATTCATTACAAATTACACCACTAGCTTTAGTAAATTGTTTTCAATAAAATTAATGTTATATTCAAATATATTTCATTAATTGTTAGTCTTTCCGGTCTATCTATGCAGCGCTACGTTGGCTTGCCTCTTTGTTTACAATTCAGCCTTGTATTGTACATTTATTGAGCATTCACGGTTGTGTTACCTGCATGTATATTTATCTATTGTAACCCTTCGCGTGGGAAATCTGCTTAGTTTACGCAGCCCCTGCGTGACGGACTTTTTTCATTAGTGTTTGTTTTTACTGAGTGAATATTTCCCCCGCAAATTGAACTAAATGTCAAAATGAGAAAGAAAGACTAGGAGGCCAGAGAAGAACATGAAATATTAACATAAACACATTATTTTTTTTTTACAATAAGGTAGATATTGAAAAAGTATTGTTTCGAATTGTTCGTACAGCATATTAAGTAGGCTGATTTAAATAATTCGATTTGTGAAGAATACTGATGAGTCCATAGGCTATGCGATTTTTTCAAAACAAATTAGTAATGGCTTATACTAAATAAATTATAACATTCTACAAATTTACTGTGCTGGGTATAGAATATTTTTTATTTAAAGTATTTCATTATGAGTAAAATTGAAATTGGCGATGAATGGGGGGAGGGGGTCCCAGATTACTTATCTGATAAAAGCCTGTCTCACAGATACTGTGTAAACTAAAGTAGATTTTCCATTTTTGGACATCAACACATTATTGATCTCATCTCACCAAATAATTTTACATTTCTTAGTAAAAATCTGATGAGTGGAAGTGGGGGTGGGGGTAAAAGTCCAATGAAAACCACACTTCGTATTTAAGCTTTTAATAAAGCTGTTCATGATACAACAGTTTATTATTAATATTATATTAGTAGAAGTTGGGGTTTATTGAATGCCGCCAACTAACAAATTCTAGTATCTCGGTTAATATTCATGTTACTGAAAATATGTGTAGAAAAACATTCATAGAACACTGAGTTTGCAGTAAGATTAGTTCATTCCAATTTTTCAATCCCAAGTATAATAAGGAAGAATTATGAATTTTCGAATTTCCCCACCTTTAAAACCCCCTCCAACTTGTCTGATTTCAGCCATTAACAAACTTGATCTTTATTTTTAGCAGATAAAAACTATTATATTATAGATATAAAAACGGTACCCAAAATCAATATTTTATCGTTTTTATGTAAATTGAAAGATCAAGTTCGTTAAACGGCTGAAATCGGACCAGTGAGAATCAATCTTATTGCAAATTAAATTTACTATCTGTTATTTATTAACTGAGATATTTGCATTTTTAAAATATAAATTATTTTATTTTAATTAACTGAAAGATTTCTCATTACCGTTTGTATTTCTGCTTAGTTTATACGAACTTTTTAAATATAGAGCTTAGAAACGGTCAAACAAAAATTGCGACCGCTAGTTATAATAAACGATTACTCATTTCCTGATAACAAAAGAAACAGAATGACTAAGATATCTCAAGTATGAACCACCATATACACCACCGCTATATAATAGAGATAAGAGGTTTTGAAGCAGTAAATATTTTATCTGTTAATAATGAGTGGCCTCCCGTTAACCATTTTGTCATTTATAAATTCTAGAAGTGTTATTTTAAATAAGAAACTGATTTTCTTTTAATTATGATTTAATAATCGTCTTTTAAGTGGGTGGCCTCCTGATAACCGATAAGTACCAGAATGTCTCTCTAGGCCATTGGCTGACTTTGGTTTATAGGTGTAAAATTTTTAATCCCGATGAAGCGTTGTAAAGAATGCGAAACATGTAGAGTTTTAATAGAGTAAATTAAGTAGAATTGTATTTCTATAAATTCTGCCCCTCTGCCTACGAGCGATAATAGATCAGTGTTATTGGGCCATTGGCGAATCATTATCAAATATAGCTTGAAAATGTCGTTCTATGAGAACAGAGTAAAGTATCGTTATTATATTTTTATACTAATCGCATTTCGTGACTGGGGCGATTGAGAGACGTATCTGTTAAATTTCTTATCATGAGTTTATCATATTTGCGGAAATATGTTCATTTTTTCAAATATTTTCAGAATTGTCCTACATTACTATTTTTTCAAAATGTTGTTATGTTTCAAGTACTATTATACGCGGTCTGTATACTGATTACGGTCATGTAGTAATTCAGTCAAAGTGTATGGTAGGTCTATGTGAGTCCTTAGATAGCAGTCAGTTAGTATATGTTTTATAGTAAGTCTACAGTTACAGTGTTGGAAGAAGGGTCCGTCTTCTCCAGTAAGTCAGTAAGTGCGCTTTCAGACGTGAATTTCCAATTCTTAACCTCTTGAAAACTACTTCTTCTCTTCTAAATTGCCTTTTTGAGGAACTTCATTCAAGTAGTATATATTTCAGGTCTCGAAGTTTGTTGTGGCAAACGAAGATTTCTGCCATGAGTTAAGTACCATATGTTTTGCTGGTGGAATATAAGCATTACACTTCTGTCGGCTGCCCGATTTGTATTTCTCAAAATCCTTATGAGATTCAGTTTTTTTTTTTTTTTGGATCTATCAAGTATGATTGAAGGATCAGATTCCGATGGGAAGCCACTTTTGTCCATATTAGCAGATTTCCCCTATGTCCCCACTAACCCCTTAAGTTTCCCTATTGAGGTCGTACTCATGACGCGATTTTCGATTTTTTTCTTCTAATGTCCATCGATCCTACCTATATGTATATATATATATATTTATATATATATATATATATATATATATATATATATATATATATATATATATATTTGTCTGTTACCGCTCTAGCGGTCGCAATTATTGTTTAATCGTTACCAAACTCGATATTTAGTCGTTTCATGTAAATAGAAAGATGAAGTTCGTTAACGGCTGGAATCAAACCAGGGGGAGGGGGGTTTAGAGGGGTATAATTTTGAAAATTCGAAATATCTTCGTTACTATACGACGGATCAAAAATTTGTATAACACCAATCTTATTGCAAATTGAATGATCTATAAATATTGTTTTATACATATTTTCTGTATCATGAATATTAACCGAGATATTTGGATTTTTCACTTTTCAGCCTTCAACAAACCCTCACTTCTACTCGTGTTACATAAACAATACTTGGTCATGTAATAAACCGCACAATTCGAAGCTTAAATACCACATATAGTTTTCAAGAGACATTTATTATACGAGATACATGCAAATATGTACTGGTGAACCCCTCCACCAAGTATTTGGACTACTTAAATTTGATTAATTGAGATAAAATTCAGTGGCGGCTCACGTACAGGCACTGTGGAACTGCAGCTTATCTATAACATTTAATATAATGAGCCTTTTCCTATAATTCTTTCTTTATACTTGTATAATATATAATCCTTAAACTTATGCAGTAACCATCCCACCATCCCACAGTTTATGAAAAAAGATACAAAAATCTTTGTATGGAACTGTGAGCTTCACAGTTCCAGTGGCGAGGTGTTTGACTGTTGTCACACAGGAAGCTCCAGGCGAGGCTGCAAGAGGGAGAGAGAGCACTGTCGTTCCCGCAGTGCCGACCCTGGCGTGCTAAGGCTAAACATTTTCTGGAGCAGCACCCCTACTAGTTTTAGCTACGAGCCGCCACTGATAAAAATTATTCTGATTCATTATAAATTACATTACTAGATATAGTAAATAGTTTTCAATCAAATTTATATTCAGATTTATCACAGTAATTACAGAAGTTCACAGAACTGTTTACATTTCAGATGCTTTTCGTCGGGAAGTTTCTTATTATCATTTGTATTTACTCAGTTAATAATCACACCCAGGTCACCACACTAAGGTGGTGTTGTGTTACCGGTATGCAGATTTATATATTGTTAAACTTCACGTGGGAAATCTGCTTAGTTTACGTAGCCCCTGCGTGACGGACTTTTAGCAGATTTCCCTTAAGGGGATGGGGGGTTTAGAGGGAGGATTTAGAAAAATATATCCATTATTATGCG
The DNA here is from genome assembly GCA_019009955.1 of Riptortus pedestris. Taxonomy (NCBI): domain Eukaryota; kingdom Metazoa; phylum Arthropoda; class Insecta; order Hemiptera; family Alydidae; genus Riptortus; species Riptortus pedestris. Next base: position 102,943,537 of record CM032233.1, read on the forward strand.
TCGAATCGAAAAATTGTATAGAATCAATCTTATTGGAAATTAAACTTACTATAAACATTGTTGTTGTTGTCCGTAACTGTTCGTCCCTCGTGAATAGGTTTAGAGATTCGTTACTACTAGTGTTATTAGTAAGCAGATTTCTCTATTGTAAAACTTCACGTAGGAAATCTGCTTAGTTTACGCAGCCCCTGCGCGACTGACTTTTTATATTTGATAGGAGAAAGAGGTTGGGGAATGGCGTGGGGATATTATCAGTGGGTGACTTATCCATCTGGGATAATGGGCGAGGGAAGTGGATAGATAGGGGAGGGATGTATCACCATAATGAAGGAAAGGAGTTGGCTGGTGGAGAGCTTATCCCCGATCTGGATGCAATAACTCAGCGGTGGCCAGCTATTGCAGGCAAATATTCCTAAGCCTTAAATAGATAGGCTGGATAGAGATTAAGGAAGAGAGAGGGAGTGGGGATGGGCCGGGGGTATTGAAAGGGTGGAGAGCCTGCTCTACCATGCCCCTGGGAGCGATCCAACACTCGCCCTCCCTCCGCCTCTTTACTAAAACATCATTTCGGGGCATCTGCATGGCCCTCCTCCCTCCAATATATCCGGGATATATTAAATTTTAGGGAGTTTGGCTTGGACATGCTACCAATTAATGCAGGCACCTCACCCCACTCCAGGAACAATGTGACGGCTTCCACCCTCCCTAGGTAGCGGCCCTCTCCCAACCTCCATTCTCATCAGAAGTGACCAAGTACTTGTTATTCAAAAAGTTCAATTCCCTTGAACCGCGATAGCTTAGCTTGTTTTTTTTATGCATATAGTTATACCGTCATTAATAGATTAATTTGGGTCACAATTACGCTGACATTCAGTACTGGAATACACAAACTATTTAGTAGGTTACTTCATGTTGTACTGAAATTTTTTAAAGAGAAGTATTATTTAAATAATCCTTAAGTATAGGACGTTAAAGGGCGTACCTAGAGCTTGGTGAATATAAGATTCGCCGAAAGAGGTTATTAGGAATCAGCTAAGGTCAGTTATGTTGAAAAATATTGAATACGAAATAATAATTATTCCAGTCACCATCCATGCAAGAACCAAAAAACTGACGAGTTTCAGAAGAGGATTGAATCTCGCTACCACTCTAGGATAAAACTAGGTAGAAGGAGAGAGTGTGAGTGTGTGTGTGTGTGTGTGTGTGTGTGTGTGTGTGTGTGTGAGAGAGAGAGAGAGAGAGAAGAAGGAGAGAGAGAGAAGGAGAGAGAAGAAGAGAGAGAGAGAAGAGAGAGAGAAAGAACGAGAGAGAGAGAGAGAGAGAGAGAGAGAGAAAGAGAGAGAGAGAGAGAGAGAGAGAGAGAGAGAGAGAGAGAGAGAGAGAGAGAAGAGAGAGAGAGAAGAGAGAGAGAGAGAGAGAGAGAGAGAGAGAGAGAGAGAGAGAGAGAGAGAGAGAGAGAGAGAGAGAGAGAGAGAGAGAGAGAGAGAGAGAGAGAGAAGCGCAGTGTGTGTATGTATATTAAGCTTAATACAATTTTTTTGTTTTACTACAAATCTTCTTAAACTAGTGTTGTCTACGGTTCTTGCTGTATACATTTCTTCGAAACTCAAATATTAAGCAAATCATTCGTAATTTCTTTTATCAGTCTTTCAGTAAACCCCCACTTCTGCTAATCAAATTTTTATTTCAAAGTAGAGAATATATGGTGTAATGAGATCAGTACGATATCGTATCAGCACGTGGAAAATATGCTTAGTTCACACAGCCCCGGCGTGATGGACTCTTTTTACATTTCATGTAGCAGATCTTAATTGCTAATTGTCGAAAATGGCAATGTACAAAATATAAAAAAAGCAATTTTTACAAAAAATATACATGGTTCTACATAGCATATAGAATTCAGTAGAACTCTGATATCAAATGATCGCGAATGCCAGAAAACAAGAAGATAATAAGCCGACCTTGACCGAGATTGCTGTAACTAGCAACACGACTGATACCCAGGAGGGCTTAGGGAAGGAGATGAAAGTGAGTCCTATCACTCCCTATTTACTGTTTGGCTGAAACCATTGCCTAAACCATAGCTCTTGGCCTTAGGGGCCTAGTTGGGTTTTCAGAATAGATTGAGGGGGGAATTGATTGCGACGCAGGATTAGGGTAGATGGATATTTTGCCATGGGGTCATGAGGTAAAATGGCTATGAACTTCAGAACCGGGTGAAGTTCTGGAGGCTTTAGGTACACAGCAGTTCGTTAGGAATTCTTAAAATATCTAAGGAAATCCAAGTTTACAGTAGGTTCTGTAAATAGCTTAACAACAAATAATACATCCGTAAATAATAATGGATAGCATTATTTGAAATAAAAGTAATTAACCCTCCAGAACTCGCGTCAAAATGCGTGACCTGAGAACTCGCGCGTGAGAATTTTTCTCACACCACCTCAAAAAAAGTTGGCATTTATTATAAACATCAAATACTAATATAAAATAATATTATTATTCAAAATTTATTGTACAGGTATTCTGTTTTCAAGAAACATTATGTTAAGCAACTTAAAAAGCTAATTAAAATTTTGTTCTCCACATGAATAACATACAACAAAAGAATGTTCATTATAAACAGTTTTTCTACATGTTCGGCAACACTTTTTTGACTTTTTTGTACTTTCTCCTTGGACAATAGGCACACAACTGCGACGGAGTACTAGAACCAAAACATGTGGGATTTTCCTCTTCTACAGCAGCAATCCTCTTTATTTTGTTTCTTTCTAATAGGGGCATGGTGGTCAGTTGTGAACGATTGATCAGGTGAGGTTTGATAAGTTCCAGAGCCAAAGAAACAGTTTTCGGTAAATCACCATAGCACTCGTTTGATGAGAAAAAATCTCGTATTAAAAAAGAAATAAGTTCCGCTAGAACTCGCTTGATGAGAAAAACACTCACAATAAGCCAAAAAAAACGTTGCGCCAGAACTCGCACTGTGAGAAAAACACTCACACGTAACTTACTCCGGCGGATTAATTTTGTCCTGGCGACAGTTTTCTCATTATTTATTTATACAGGAGCAGCCGCAACTAGGCGATTTGGCTCAATGTTGAACTATGTTAAATAAAAACAAAATTATAAAAAAATAAAATGAATCAACAAGTAAAAAATTAAACGCAATAAATAAACATTAATTACAGGTAATAAAGACAGCAAATAAACATTAGACTAGTAATAAATACAACAATTTCATTTGGTTTCAATAACAAAAAAGTCCGTTACGCGGGGTCTGCGTTAACTAAGCAGATTTCCCACTTATGCCACGTATTTGAATTTACCTCAAAACGTAAAAATTCAATGAGAACCATACTTGGCATGTAGGCTTCACATAATGTGCTTCATCATATAATACCTTATTGTCAATATGACATGAGGAGTGGGGGTTTACTAAAGACCGAAAACTAAAAAATGCAAATATCTCGGTTAATAACCAAGATAGAGCAAAAATGTACATATCAAAATTTATTGAACATTACATTTGCAATAAGATTGGTTCTATACTATTTTTCTATCCGACGTATAGTAACGGAGATATTTCGAATTTTCGAAATTCCAACCTCTAACCCCTCCAACTCCCACTCTTCCGATTTCAGCCATTAACGAACTTAATCATTTTATCTTTTTACATAAAACGATTAAATACCGAATTTGGTAACGATTAAAGAAAAATTGGGACCGCTAGAGCGTTAACAGACAGGGGGGGGGGAGTATAGAGGGAAGATTTTTGAAAACTCTTAACACGTTAGATGCTGTGTATGCCCTCGGGGGCATGCACCGCTCCCAACGTGTGTGCGGTTTCAGTTTTAAAACATCATTACCTCAGTGCGGTGGATAACATATGTCAAATTACTTTTTTTTTAATTATACAGTTTTTTTTGTGATATAATATTACTTGATCCTCTTCCTGCTTTTACTGTCAGTTTACTGATGTTAGTTGCAATGATTCAGCAACAAAACATAAAATTATCTCTTTTCCTTCGATTATTAGGTATTGTTAAAAAACAGATTACAAAAAAAGGTTGCATGCCCCCGGGGGCATGTACCGCCTAAGACGAGTACTACCGGGCATGCCCCCGGGGGCATGTACCGCATATAGGGCTAGTATCGCCAAATAACAACAGCAGTTAACGTTTTAATACACCTGTTGTTATGCGTTGGATCGAAAAATTGTATAGGACAACATTGCAAATGTAATGTTATATAAATGGTGTTATGTAAGTATTTTCACTATCTTTAATATTAGCCGAGATATTTGCATTTTATAGTTGTCGGACCTTTAGTAAATCCCCCCTCCTACTCGTGTCATATTATCAATAAGCCATTATATTATAAAGCACATTATTTGAAGCATAAATACCAAATATTGTTCATTGAACATTTACTTTTTGAGATAAATGCAAATACGGACTTTTTAGTTTTCGGCCTTCGGTTAACCATCACACCTACTCATGTCTTATTAATACCATCTAAGTCTGATAACCAATTTCGAGGAAAGGGTTAATTTTCGCTTTTATTATTCTATACATTTTTAGCACATTCATTTTATTTTTTCCCCATCACATCATATTATACTTATTTTAATCCATCATTTGCTCAGAGATAATTACTTATGACATTTCCCGTTTGTTGGCATTTGTTAACGAGCACTATACAAATGCTATCGGTTGCTCACGCTAGTAATTACACAGGAGAGTTTTGCCTCCCAGGTCGATCGAAAGCAGGACAAATAATGAAGGCATCAGTATCATATTACTAATCACCAGAATGATTAATTTGACTGGATAAAAAACGATTGGTTTAATTAAATAGAAAGCCCAGACTAACACCTTCCTCGTGCTATTTATCAGAGGTGCTACAACCCCTCTACCAGAACTCCCCCTCAGCCTTCTTTATATTAACCCTTTCTTGGATTTATTATCTCCTCCCCCGGAAGCAGTTAGGCGTAAACAAAACACGGCTGCGGATTCCATCGCTTCAGTCTATTGGCCTTAAGAAGAACAAATGCTTTTAAAATATCCGCCAAGCAGGGGCTGCGTAAACTAATCAGACACCCCACCTGCTAGAATAACATACTTATGATCTTATCTCACCATATATTCTCTATTTAAATGTAAATATCCACACACACACACACACCATTCCAGAAGAAAAGGTGTGTGTGTGCGTGGGGGAGGGGGGTTACTGAATGTAGAATACAAGAAAGTACGAATAACTCGCATAATGCTTGAGTTACGAAATAATACATAGAACAACAATTGTGGACAATCTATTGTATAATAAAATTGGATCTAAATCATTTTACGATCCGACTCATAATTACGGAAATATTTTGAATTTTCTAATCTCTTTCCCTATAAACCCGCACTATTCGAATTACGATTTCCGTCAATAACAATTATGATCTCTAGATTTGAGTGAAACGGTTAAATATCGAGTATGGTATAGATCAAATAAACATTTTAGAGTAAAGAACTAAAAGTCTTAATTGGTGACATCATCACACAACGTATTTGCATGCATCTCACAAAATAAAAGTTCAATGATAACCAAATTCGGTATTTAACATCGGAATGAAGCGATTCATGACATAACAGTTGATTGTTAATTGCACTTGAGCTGGTTTGCTAATGGCCAAAATGTTTGAAAAAAATTTCTTGAAATGTCCATTTATCCAACCCAGGAGATGATGAAAACTCGGTCCGTTCAAAACTCTCTCTCTCTCTCTCTCTCTCTCTCTCTCTCTCTCTATATATATATATATATATATATATATATATATATATATATATATCGTCTGTTAACGCTCTAGCGGTCGCAATTTTTATTTGATCGTTACCAAACTAGGTATTTAAACGTTTTAATCCGGTCAGAGAGCGAGAGGGGGGTAGACGGGAATTTCGAAAAATCTTAATATCTTCGTTATTATGCGTCAGATCGAAATATTTTATAGAACCCCTTCTATAGACTGATATATACATAGCGCGTTTTGAATTTAAAGCAATTTACTCTGGAATTAAGGAAATTCTTTTAAGAGTTGTGGACTAGGGAGCCACATGTCTCCAGAGCAGAAGGCATAAAGATGAATAAGAAAGAGGACGGTACTGTGAAAGTGTGAGTGGAACGTCTCGGGGTGGCTAGAACAGTCAGATAAATTGTAACGCTGGCTGAAGGAGCGCTGTAAAAGCTAACTGGTAATAAAACTGACTGCCGAGTCCTTAAAAATGGAATGGAATAATAACAGCAACCGTCTATGGTGCCTTTAGACCTCTTAACCATTTACTAACTTCAACCTCCGGGTTCTTTTTGAAAAATTAAACTCGATATACGAGTTTTATCACTTATATTTGCATTTCTCGAAGCAATGGTTCCCAAGCTGTTTTGTACTCATCAAGGAGTTATTAAATAATTAATGTTTGCATTTTTTTTGCGATCCTCTTAAAAAATTTTAACGAATCCTACCTGTCAGATTACAAAACTACCTCCATACATTCACGCAACACAAGTATGCATACATATAAAATAAATACAAATATTGGTCTTATAGCTTTGAAACACACAGACAGACACACACACACACACACACACACACACACACACACCCACACACACACACACACACACACACACACACACACACATATATATATATATATATATATATATATATATATATATATATTAATGTACATGTGTGTGTATGTTCTAAAGCTATAAGACCGATATTTTTATTTCACCGTAATATAATATTCGATTTAACGTTAAGTAAAACTTAATACTTTTGTTACTCATCAACAAATTATAATTTTGAAGAGTGAAAAGATACAAAATATTAATTATATTAAATACTAGCAAAGTTACCCGGCTTCGCCCGGGAATTCATTTGAGGTTGAATGATGACGGAATTTTTTTTTTTGGCAAGTCTTTACTTTGCACAATATTTTGATATTCCCCCTTCCCAGTGATTAGGGTTTATACCCGTCGTTGGTGTGGATTTGTTAATAATAAAATTATTTGTCATGTAAGTCACTGTCCCCAATATTTTTATATTTCCCGTCTCCCGAGCATGTATTTTTTTGTATAACGTAATATACCATATAATTCATAATCATAGAAAGTATTCTGTCTTCCAAACCATGTAGGAATAAAGGTTCCTTTCTCTTGTTGCGTTACAAAGCCCAACGGTGACACCTGAATTATGTACGCCATAGCTTCTACTAAAAATGCCTTTTTGTAAGTCTCGATTGTAAACTGTATATTCATATTGGTACATTGTGTGTTCAGTAAAGTATATCAAATATTAACGGAGCAAAGTTAATAAATAACTGGGTTCACCTCCCCAGCGTTAATCCTTTACGTGCCAGTAATTAATGGCACATGTATTTATGACAATTATGGGAGATGTGCTTTAAATATTCATTAATCCTACTTTGGATACCACAAAACTAGATAAATTCTAATATGCATGTATATTTAGGTTGACATTGTAGTACACAGTGATTTTAGGCCCCCCGGAGGGCTGCTTGCCGTTGACGTTATTTAAGAGCGTCAAAGTCCTTCGAAGCGGATTTACTCACTAGACTCCCACTTTGATATTAATACTTCCATGCTTAAACTTATTTTCTCTCAGCGATCAAAGAACTTGCTCCTGTTTTTACCTTCGACATTCTGAGGACAGGGGAATACTGCCTCTCTAGAACACGCAATTTTTATTTAAGCATTACCAAACTTACAGTTAAAACGTTTTATGCAAAAATAAAGATGAAGGCAGTTAATGGATAATTGGTTGGAGGGGGAGGGCGTAAGGGTAATTAAGTTGAAGGGGAGGGAAAGATGTACTACAATTGTTGCTCTGTACATTTCCCTCTTTCTTGATTATTAATGGAGTGCGTTGCATATAACAACTTCCACGCTCTAGTGAACGATTTTGATTATAGTTGCGGTTTCTACTTAAGGCTATTATATTACTAAGTATTAATACCCTAAGCTCAAATGTCAAGTCTTCATTGCATAGGGTTCTAACTAAAGGAGAATAGACAAAGAAGTGAGGAGATATGTGGGTCCTTCAATCACTTCAATGTCTGTTAACGCTCTAGTGGTCGCAATTTTTGTTTAATCGTTACCAAACTTGGTACTTAATCGTTTTATGTAAAAAGAAAAATCAAGTTCATTAATGGCTGGTATCGGACCAACGGGAGTAGGGTTTAGAAGGGGGAATTTCGAAAATTCTAAATATCTCTGTTACTATACGTCGGACCGAAAAATTGTATAAAACCAATCTTATTGCAAATTCAATTTACTATAAATATTGTCTCTATCTTGAATATTAACCGAGATATTTGCATTTTTATTAAATGTGGGCCAATAACGGGAGGAGTGAGTTTCCCGCCTAATGCTAGTTCGGCCGTTTCCGTAACTGTTCGGCTCTCGCATGGAGATGTCGCTATTGTATAGCTTTACGCGGGAATTCTGCTTAGTTTACGCATCCCCTGCGTGACGGACTTTTTTCCTCAGACCCATAGTGACTCCTTGTCCATAAAGCGACAAGGCCCATCACGCAATTGCCGTGTAAATTAATCACAATTCCTACATGCTGGTATGACACACTATTGGTCTCTTCTCTCCGTATATCTTCTATTTATAAGTAAACATCCACGTAGAAGTGAGAGTTTACTGAATGCAGAAATCAAGCAAGCAAGAATAACTCACTTAGGTTTTTTTCTCGATACTTAAAATATTCCCTCCTCTAACGCCCACCACCCGTTGGGTTGGCTCAGTAATTATCACATTTAAATTTTAGTTAACAGCAATTAAACCACGTGCCATCAAATATAATTTTCTAATTTTGGAAAAATATCTGACGTTCTTTAATCTTATGTTAATTACGTAAAATTAATTACGTAAAATGTTCCAGATTCTATTGATTAACAATTAAAGGACCTTCATTCAATCCTATTTTTCCAATTTGCTGAAATATCAGACGCTCTTTAATCTTAAAAGGTCAACAGTTGATTTCTGTATAATTATATAAACTTTCAGATTCTATTGAGTAACATTAAAAGTCCTTCAATCAAAACTTTTTTTTTTAATTTTTATTTTTTTCAATTTTGTGAAATATCTAACATTTTTTAATCTTATAATCTAAAAAGTAAACTAGTGTCTAATTATATAAACTGTTTCAGATTCTATTGAGTAACATTAAGAAGTCCGTCGCGCAGGGGCTGCTTAAACTAAGCAGATTACCCACATGAAATTATATAATAGAGAAATTTCACGAGAGGCGAGCAGTTAAGGAAACGGCAGAAGTAGCGTGCATGTAAAGTACCAACTCAAAAACACCCCCAAAGGGGTTTTGCCCCCACCCTAAAATTGGGGCAGTGGGAATGGAAGGGTACGGGTCCATTATAAATGAGTTAACATTTTTTTCAAATTATTTTTATTCAAAAACTACAAATAGAACTTGGTTAATATTCAAGATAGAGAATAAATGTATATAACAATATTTATAGTGCATTTAATTTACTATATTTTTTTCTATCCGACGTGTAGCAACGGAAATATTTCGAATTTTAAAATTTCTCCTCTCTAAACCCCCCCCTCCCCCTGGTCCGTTTTCAGCCATTAACGTACTTGTTCTTTCTTTTTACATAAGACGACTAAATATCGAGTTTAGTAACGATTAAAGAATAATTACGACCTCTAGAGCGGTAACAGATATATATATATATATATATATATATATATATATATATATATATATATATATATATATATATATATATAACAGTTTTAAACGGACCTCATTTTCGTCATCTCCGGGGTAGGATCGATGGACATTTGAAGAAAAAAATTCGAAAATCGTGTCATGAGTACAACCTCAATAGCTGATTTCCTTTAAGGGAAATCTCCTAAAATACTACATGAGTAGAATAGAACCTCACCCCCACCCCAGTTTATCTAGCTTACTCTTTCTTGATAATAATTATTTACAACACTGGAAGGAAAAGGATAATAAATTCTACGAAATTGTGGACGTCCTTTCTGACTTTTCGTCTACTTCATAGATGATTACTACTGTAAAGAAAATTTGATCGGCAACATCCTAGTATTTCGGTTATCTGTGCAGAATGAAATGGCATAGAAATGTTAATTTATTAGTTAAAAATAATATTTTTATATACACTCACACACACACACACACACACACACACACACATATATATATATATATATATATATATATATATATATATATATATATATATGTACAGGTATATATAAATTGTCGTTTATTAAACATTGAATATTATTGCAATGTAATATTAATGGTAGATTTATTTTTTATAACTCGCAACCAATACACATTTTCTAAATCTCAAACACCAATGCATTGATGAATTAGATTATTACTAACTAGCCATGTAGACCATCGTTGAAATTTTTTTGTTGAATACACGAAATCATCTCGTCATATTCATAAACAACACGATTTCACATTAACATGAACAGTAAAGGTGCTGCCATTTTTTTTTTACTCAAGATATAAGAGTTTCAAAAAATCCATGATTAGACTTGCTGTGTTACACAAACATTGATATAAAAACGGTTTCCGTCGAAATATAAATATTTGATAACGAAAGCACTAAATAATCCATTTATTTCCTTCAAATTAGTCTCATTTGTAGTTTTCATCATGAAGCGTGGATTGCCTATTTGGCGAATATTGATGAATGTATTATTGTTATTGAAAACAAATAAATCTAGTTACTCTTAAAAATAAAACGATTGAATTATATTAGCACCCTTTAACGAGATTAAGAATTGACCATTCACGATTGACTCACACTTATAATCTGGAGAAAAGGAACCCTACTGCCAACACTAACTGTAGACTATAAAACATATACTAGCTGACTGCTATTTAAGGATCATATAGACCTACCATACACTTTGACTGAATCACTATATGACCGTAGCCAGTATCTAGACCGCGTATTACACTACTTGAAACATAACAACATTTTCAAAAAATTATAATGTAGGACATACTGAAAATATTTGCAGAAATGAGCATACATACGTAAATATAATAAAGTGATTATAGGAATTTAACTGATTCGTCGCTAGTCTCGAAAGTGTAAGAATAAATAATAATTATTTTAGTAACTGGAGAAAACATATGATGAAACATTGTTCAGGTCTTCTGTTATAACACGAAGGAAGAATGTTTCAGGTGTTAAGTATCAAAGTAGGAAGAGCAAAGCATAAAGTCGCTCATATTGACAATTCTCATTCCTTTATACTTATACAAACAATTTCACAATTCTATTCAGGCATTTTCTTTAAAATAAAATTAAGTCTTTGGCGCCCGGAAGGCGGAATAAGAATTGATAAACGTAAATAAAGATTTAAGACTAAAATTGTTAATCCCAACTCAATTCGATCCTTAGATTATTTTTCCGACAAAAACCAATATTAACAAAGATATTGACGAATATGTGTTTTCATGTGAAAGGAAACCCCTGCTCCTAGTTGAACGTTCGAATTCTCATATAACCTTCCTTGTACCTTGGGGTAGCTGACTCACAAATATAAAAGTCCATATAAATCTACAAAGCCGTTTTTCAGTGGTTGAGTATCAAACGGACAGACAGACAAGATTTTCAATTCTGATGCCATTGTTCTTACAATGGCCTGAAAAGCGAAAAAACTTATCCCCACCAATTTGAAATAGAAAATCAGACAAACTATAGAGTTTTATTTGTACAGAGTCCTACAACATTAATTTGATTTGTTATTAGATATTTTAGAAATAATGATTTAAAAAAAGACAGCTATCAGTTATTTTTAATTTCTTTCATTGATTAAGCTTGTTGTAATATAATCTCTCTCTCTCTCTCTCTCTCTCTCTCTCTCTCTCTCTCTCTATAGATATAGATATATATATATATAGATATATTCCGTGAGGTAATATTAATTTCCTTACTAGTTCTAAGTAAAGCTTCACCTGAAATGGAACTGTGCCGTTTGTCATTAATTAAAACAGTAGTCAACTAACATATATTTTAAAATAGCATATTCAAACAACTACTATATAATTAATCGAATTTAGAATATTTTAATCTGTTTCCACTAATTAGTTCATCGAAATAATAGTTCTTAAATTAGATACAGACGTATGCTTATTTATACTAATTAAATCATTCCGATGAATCCAGAAACATTATTGATATTTTAGCAATAATAAAGTTAATAAAGTCACGTAGGGGCAGAACTAAAAATGGACATGTAAATAAATTATGCATTAGTTAAATAATCGTTATTTATTTAAATCTATTAATTAATTTATTAAATATATACATATATATCAAATTGTTCATATTTTCATTTGATAATATGTTGGGGCTACTTTAACTTAACAGTTTCCAACGTGCTATAATGACATACTGATGACCTCATCTCTCACTCTGCTCTGCATTTATAAACCAAGTATAAACCATATATGAACGAGACTTGAAATGTGAGTCGGAATTGAGATATTCAGTGGCGTAAATCGCTTTAACCAAAATCCCCAAGAGTGGTATATGTTTAAATAACAAATAATAATTTATCTGTTAATATTGGTTCATAGCAACTTGTATGGAACAACGACTTCTGATCATTTCATTATCAAAGATTTGTTTATATTAAAATTTACGTTCCAAGCCAAGAAGAACGGAATAATTACAATTTTACCTAAGCCTCAGTAGAGAACTTGAGCTTGATTTTAAATTACACATACAAATTTTAAATATAGGCATTGCTAACGATAAAAAAAAATGTTGCCACTAGTACGTTTATATATATATATATATATATATATATATATATATATATATATATATATATATATATATATATTATCTGAGGTATCCGACTCGACTTCGCTCGGGAAATCATTTGAGGTTGAATGATGGTTTTTATTTTTTGGGAAAACTTAGAACTAACCGTCTAGGTGTCTTGTTTTCCTGTAAGGGCCTGGTAGGGGACTTATAGAATTGAAATTTTAATTTTGAAGAATAAATGAAAATAAGCCCTTAATCAATTCCCCTCCCCTGTTTGACACACCGTGAATAATTCAAACCATAATCGTGGATAGCATTTTTACAATTAAATGCCATCTTTAATGTACATATTTCCTGTCAAAAACCGATTCGAGAACACATTGAGGGGCTTAGTTATATACATAACATTATATACATAATATTAAATGTGAGTAGAAAACAATTCACAGGAAATAAATTAACGCCCTAGAAACAAAAAAATTCCAAATAAAAAAAAATAATATTCGCTTCCGGCGAGATTCGATCTCGAGATCTTGTGGTTACAAAAAAAAATGCTATCAACTGAGCCTCCAGAGCTCTTTATACAGATACTTCTTCGCAACATATCAAGACGTTTGGGCAATTATTTAACTTTTTTTTAGACGAACGCATGAGAAGTACTTCCTCTTGCCTTATTAGAATTTGTTTTTCATTAGGTACTACCCATTAAAAATTGTTCGTTCGAATCGGAGGGGGGAGGGGTCGTGCACTCCCCTTGTAAGTTATATACATAACATTATATACATAATAGTAAATGTGAGTTGAAAGCAAATTGAACATTTCTCAGGAAATAAGCTTACACAATTAACTGTGTTAGCCTCCCGATAACTGCCGCTCCCACTTGAGAGTTATCAACATTGCTTTACTTAAATAATTTATTCAAAACAATAAAAAAATCCAATTTTCTAGCATTTTATGTAGCTGGTGTGAATAAATAACAGGAGTACCATAAAAATAATTTAATATATATTTTAAAAGTGAGGTGAGGGAAACAGATAGTCCCCTCCTTGCAACCTCAAGTCAAAATTGAGTTTAAAGGCTTATAGTCTTTTGTTATAATGACATTACCAAGTAACGCTTAACAGTTATAGATACAGTATAGTCATTTCAATAACGTCTTCATATCAGTGGAAATAAGATAACATATACCATAATTAATGAGTTTATTACTCACAACATCCGTTATCACATGTTGTGTAAATTCAGCATGAATTTGTTTAAGTAATACATTATACAAATTAAATGTACTTATAGCATAAATTTCTATTGAAAATTAATAACAAAGTTATTTTCTAATTAAAATAAATTAAAAATGAGGAGGGGTTAAAATAAATAACAAATTTCACGTTATCTCCTGAAGATGGAGATTTACAACGTGAAATTTGAGAAAAAGAAATCAATTTACAGACAGTTTACATTTATATATATATATATATATATATATATATATATATATATATATATATAAATTTGAAACATTCGGAGAAATACTATATTAGTCGTCTGAAGTAATTTTTCAAAATCAAATCAGGATTACAACTTAAAAAGGTAATTTGCTTTCCGGGAAATATTTAACGATAAGAAATTAACCTAGGTTTGCCATAGGGAGGAAAACAATTTTGAATGGTCCAGAAGAAAACGGAGGATTTAGTGGTTGTAAGTGAGGTGTTATGGTGAGGTAGTGTTCTCTGTGGAAGATTATTTATTAGAATACAGGGCACGCTCCTTCTTTTTCTACTGCCCTGCAATTTATTATCTTCTACTCCTCCTCTACAAATGAAGAAAAGTAGATACAGGTATAAGTTACCCGAGTCCACGTGTTATAACACCTACCGTTTCTGATGTTCTATCCTCAATGAATGGAAACAGACGTTATTATCTATGTAATTTCTGAGTCTTTTGCTTATTCACTTACTTATTTTACAGTGCCTCCATTGACCATAAAAGTATTATAATTTGGACGACTTCGAAAACATCATTTATTTTTACAATGTACTGTACATAGTCCAATAGGAGCCAAATATCTTTATTTTATTTTCAAAGAAAACCAAGAAAATGATTTTCTCAAAGCACTTAACATCAATAACAAATGTAAATTAACAATGATATATGTGCATCTGATGTACATCTTGAAATATCGTTCATTTGTACCTAATGAATAATTGTACATTGTATTTTATCAGGTTTTCCTTAAGGAAAATCAGCTATTGAGGTCGTACCCATGACGCGAAAAATGTCTTCAAATACCCATCGATCCTACCCAGGAGATGGCGAAAATGAGGTCCGTTCAAAATTATATATATATATATATATATATATATATATATATATATATATAAAACCTGTTAACACTGTAGCTGACGTAATTTTTGTTTGATTGTTACAAAGTTTGGTACTTGTGTATTATATCCACCACATTTTAGTTCCACGCTAGAGTGCGGTACTGTTTTAAGTAGTACGATTCATTGCCCGCAAGGGAGGTTACACTTAGCTTATAGCCTTCTACGGGATTATAATGATAAATAAAAGAAAACACAATTTTTAAAAATAAAACATTTTATTCACATTTGGGCGGGAAATGTGTGGAAATACTGTTCTTCATATCTAAGGACACAACTCCCTCATGTAACTGTTCCAATCAATAGCAGTCTTACTGGAAATTTTGAGTTGTTTTTTGCAAAAATTGACAAATGTCAATTCTTTGCACCAGCAGTAAATGAACTTCAATGCATTACAAAATGGAATTTTACTTCCTTCGAACCAAGTGTCAATCCGAACGCCGACTTGCTCACCACACTTTCTTACATTACACTTCCAAAAAAGACTTTTTTTCCACTATAAAGTTTCATACAATGTGATTTAGAATTTCTTCTGATAGCCAAAATATTCCTCTCATGTAAATATTTAACAGCGTCTTCTTCAGTCGTTGGCAAATCCCAAAGAGGCATTTTTAAAGGACTAAGAAACTCTAAACAGCAAACGCAAATTAACAGCAAAAGCAACTATGACAAAAGATAACCTCATTAGCCTGGGAGAGCTAGCGTCGCACTTCAGTAGCGCATTCTAGCGTGTAACTAGTGGAACTAAAATGTGGTGGATATAATACACAAGTACCCAAAGTTTTATATAAGAAGAAAGATCAAGTGCGTCAATGGCAGAAATCCGACCAGTGGGAGGGGGGGGGGGCGGTAGATGGAGGAATTTCGAGAAGTCGAAATATCTACGTTACTATACGTCAAATTGAATAGAATTCATTTTATATCAAATGGAATGATCTATAAATGATGTTATTTAAGAATTTTCTGCATCATGAATACTAATCGAGATAAATCGAGGTAAATCCCACTCCTACTCATGTCATATTAATAATAAGTTGATATATAATGAACCACTTTATTACAAGTTTAAATAACAATTATTGTTTCTATTGAACTCTTACTTTGTTAGATATGTGCTAATACGTTCTGCTGATCCCCCCGGAGGCATTCCTTATTGGAACGTTGACAATTAGATGTGAGTGTTTTAATAAGTTTAAAGCTCTTTTCAAATTGGAAATTGCGGATTTGTGAATGCTTCATAATCCCAGGAATCCTACTCCAATTTACAAATTGCCAGTTGCGTAGGAGCAGTACGTGAACGTGCAATGACCCGTGTGATATTAAACATCAAAGCTCGTATTTGGATCACTGAAACAGTTCCACAATGAAATGCATTTAATGGTAAACGGATTTTAAATAATTATGTTACTGAGAGTGATTAAGATTTTTTGAGCTAATATATATTAAAATGAATGGGCCATATACCTTAAGCTTTAACTTTAAATATGCAAATCAAGGCTTCAGATCTGGAACTGCATGTATTTCATCAAATGATTAATCGCCTTGTATTATTTAGCAAACGGGCTTTTAAAAGGTACTCTTAAGCAGGTAAAATATGAAGAATGTTTTAAATGTAGAGAACTACTAAAGCGGTAAATTACCCATTCTGATTAAGGGGAGACATGCATAAAATTTCCTGAGTAAAACAAAGGAAGTGAAGAAAATCAAAAGATTACTATAATGATTCAGAGTCTGAAGGCAGTGTAAATTAGATAGGCAGATAGTTTGGTTGCTTTACAGGATTACCCATTTGCAAAGGAGTTTAGCTTATATAATATTTGGTAGATATAAGAAATGTTTAAAGATAAAATAAAGAAAATGAATAAATAACAAATAATAATAAATAAAAGCATAAATATACTTAACTACACTTAAAAAATTAATAAATGAATAAAATAATACAAGACAAATTAATGCGACTATAAATACAAAAAAAATACAATAAAATGGTAAACTAAGAATTTACTCAAATTCAATCAGCTCGCCGAATTTCAGTGTATGTTTTTATACGAGAAGAGCAGAAACTGGAACCAATAGTTGCAAATACAAAGGGCACCCTTTAGATCGTGGTGATGTTATTCGTTTCAAAATGTATACAATAATTATCCGGTCGGTTCTATTGCTTCTTCCATAAGTTAAGTATAAGTTCAACTTCTTACATTGACAAAAAATGGACCCATCCTTTTCTATAAAAGTCCGTCACGCAGGGCCTGTGTAAACTAAGCATATTTCCCACGTGCCAATATAACACATTTGTGATCTAATCTAACCACATATTCTCTACTTTTTAATTTATTTATTAACGCCCACTTTTTGCAATTTAGATTATTTGGGACGGGTGATCTACAGGTTACCACCCTGTTCTAGCCAGGGTGGGACTATGGATTTTATTTAATAAATTCCTTTGCCCGGGCGGGAATCGAACTTGCCACTGTAGGATTACCATGTGAGATTAAAGGCAACGCTTTAACTCACATAGCTAACCAGAGCCAATTCTCTATTTACATTTTAAAAAGAGCATTTATAGACAATTAAATCTGTAATAAGTTTGGTTAAATACAGTTTTTCGATTCAACGAATAATAACGAAGATATTTCGAATTTTGAAAATTCCTTCCCTCTAATCGCCCCCCCCCCACCATCCGATTTCAGACGTTAACGAAGTTTATCTTCATTTTTACTTAAAATGCTTATATATAGACTTCGGTAACAATTAAACATAAATTTCGACCACAGCGGCAACAGACAAATGTATATAATCTTAACGGACCTCATTTTCGAAAACCTCGTCATGAGTACAACCTCAATAGCTGAACTTACCATTGCTAAATAAATAAATGCTTGCTAAAATGAACAATGATTATTCAAAACTAAAGGTTATAATAACAAGCTAAGCTACTGAAATTTAATTTAAGAGACAGAACATTCCTCATTAATTCAAGTGAAACCAGATGACGGATGATGAAAACTTTTATAAAAGTTAATTTTCCAAGTACGCACAACCCCAAATAACTGTTTGTTTAATACAGAGCTAGGAGCTGCTCCCAACAAGGAATTATAGGTAGCAATTATCTTTTGTTTATCACACCTAGGCAGTAGCTGTCTGTGAGGTAGTTATTAGCGAAATTACAATGTCTCATTGTGCCCAAGACCTCATTGTGGCCCACCATCCCATCTTAACAAATAACTTTCACACTCAGATGCTCTTCTGTAGCTTTAAACAATATCCGAATTTCCACATCTACCGCAACCTTCGGCATTTAGACACCACCACCGGTTTCAAGTAAATTATTTTAAAGTACAAAATAAAGCACATTTTTTAGTATTTCATATTTTAAGATGTAGAATACAAAATACATTCTTTGTAATTGTGTATTAATTTTTAATATAAACTATACAATAAATATTTTTAGTATTTTAAGTACTCAAAATAGATTACTTTCACCTATAGATATATCAGTATCATGGGGATGATTAGGACCACATTTCAGCAGATTTCCCTTAAGAGAAATCAGCTATTGAGCTCGAACTCGACGAAATGTTTGAAAAATTTCCTCAAAGCTCCATCGATGCTAAAATGAGGTCAGTTAAAAATATAAATATTTTTCTGTTGCCGCTCTAGCGGTCGCAATTTTTGTTTGGTCGTTACCAGACTTGATATTTAAACGTTTTATGTAAAACTAAAGATTAAGTTCGTTAATGGCTGAAATCCGACCAGTAGGAGAGGGTTTTTTTTTGAAGCCTAAATACCAAATATTGATCTCCTTGAACTTACAAGTTTTGAGATAAATGCAAATACGTGACGCACGTGGGAAATCTGCTGAGTTAACGCAGCCCTATTTGGTACTTTACCTTGTAATGAAGTGGTTAATGATATACGATCTTATTATAAATATGACATGCGTAGGAGTGGGGGTTTGCTGAAGGCTGAATAATGGAAAATATCTTGGTTACTATTCTAGAGAATAAATGTATATATATGCCGATACTAGCTGAGACACCCGGCTTCGACAGGGAATTCATTTGAGGCTGAATGGTGATGGTATTTCTTTGGCAAGGCTTTTCTTTCCACAACATTTTGACATTTACCCGTCCCAGTGTTAAGGGTTTATACCCGTCGTTGCTGTGGATTTGTTAATAATAAAATTAATTTTTTATGTAAGACTTCACTGTCCTCCATATTGTTATATTTCCCGTCTTCTGTGCATTAGGCATAGATTTGAATTATTAAGGAAAATATATTACCATAGATTTAATTTTCCTATAGAATTAATTTTTCCAGGTGAGGTACCTGGTAGTTCAAATCGGAAAGAATTGTTGAGCATATCAATATTTCTAAGCAAATTACTTGCTTCATACATTGTTCCCGAAAAAATATATAAAACAAAAGTTACTCTAAATAACAAAGTAAACAGCTTTTGTTATGTGCACGTTTGTCGAAAAACAATTAGACAAAGAAATATCACAATTTTTCAATTCTGGGCTCCCTCATAACCCCCACTCCCGTTTGGACATAAAAATTTTAGTGTAGCTTATAATCATCGAAGAATTAATGGTAATTCACATACCGAGTTTTGTTAAGTTCAGTTCAATCGTTAGTTCCTAACAAAATTGTTGGCTTCCGCTTTAGTTTTTAATGTATATCTCTTTTATACATTGTTATATGACAAAAGTGAATATAGCAAATGTTACTTTAAATAACAAAATAAACTACTTTTGTCATGTGCATACTTGCAGAAAACCCAGTAGAAAACGAAATACCGCTATTTTTAATTTGAGGCCTCCCTTACAACCCCCACTCCTTCCAGTCCCAAAAAATGTTGTTATTGCTTATGATAATTAACGCGTCAGTGCTAATACACATACCGAATTTTATTTAACTCAGTTGAGTCTTTTGTGCCAAAACATATTGTTGAGTCCCGCTATAATTTTTAGCGTGTAACGCATTTATACTTCAGTATATAACAAAATTTACTCTAAATAACAAAATAAACAACTATTGTTATGTGCATATTTGCCGAAAAACCAATAGGAAACTAAATATCGCTATTTTTAATTTCAAGCCTCCCTTATAACCCCCACTCCTGTTCGTCTAAGAGAAAATTAATATAGCCTAAAGTCTAAGTTGGTTTAGTAGTAATATACATACCAAGTTTCATTAAATTCGGTTCAGCCGTTTATGCGTGAAAAGGTAACAAACAAACAGACACGAAAGAAACAAAATGTAGTTATGGTGTCTATGACATGTGAAACGAAAAGTTATCGTGAAATTTCGCGAAAAAAATCAATGTAGAGACAGAGGTTACAATTTTATATATATATATATATATATATATATATATATATATATATATATATATATATATATAGAGAGAGAGAGAGAGAGATTTATAGTACATTTAATTTTCAATAAGTTTGGTTCTATACTATTGTTTGATCCGACGTACATTAACACAGATATTTCGAATTTCCTTTAAGAGAATTCTGCTTAAATGTAGACGGAGATCGTGCCTGAACAGCAGTGTGCCCAGAACGAGGAAAGCTAGTGTGTAGTTTTGGAATCCTGATATAATATATCTATCATTGAACGGAACGTTTTTATGGTGGCTTTTAGGGTTGCTCTTTTTGTCGTTCGTCGAATACTTTCGCCTACCTGGGATTTTGTGTTTTTAACCTTACTAAGGGAGTTATTCAGATTACAATGTAGTGATGTGTGTGTCACTCTTGATCATAGGAAATCTACTTTGACCTGAAAGGAGCAGACTCAATTGCTGCTGACAGGCCAAGATATTAGCGGAGAATGGCCGGGCAGTCTTCCACTCTAATTTATCCTCATTCATTAGTCTATGAATGATTCACCACTTTCTACCACTCTATAGTATTAATGGGAGTAATTGTCGTTAGGTAATTGGCTCATATTATCGCTTTAAACTTCCATTTATATTCCTTTTGTCATTTCCACACAGCTATGGTTAATTAAGTAATGAGCAAAATCACCGGAGGATAAATGTCAAAGAAATTTTAGAACTTAGCATATGGGATAAGTGAGTTTAAAAAAAAAAAAATAGCCGGCTGACTAATTGACTGTATTGAAATCAAAAGTAAACTGTACTTTTAGCTCTCACAGAAATTAAATATATCTATATTTAGTAAGGAAAATAATATATATTTGATATGGTGAAAATATATCTTCACTTCTTACAATAACAATAGAATACCTCTAACCATAATATATTTTTTCTGTAATCGTTGAATAATTCTAACATTACTAAACTGAAATGAGTGAAGAAAGTGAAACATTTTGCAATAGTGTGAAGAAAGTAATCACTTTCTTCACAAGTGAAGAAAGTGAATTACCTTCTTAATTAGTAATAAGTATAAATTAAAAAATAATTTGAAGTTGGAAATTATATGCTTTTAAATGTTTCTTAACATTGTAAGAATTTATTTTAACAAAATAAATTGAAATGTGAATGAATTATTGGTGGAAATAATCAAAATATTTTAAAATTTAAATATAATAATAATTACCTTCCTTGTTTATAACCTGCACTTGTTTATAACTGCACTACTTCACAATCATCACTTGTTGTTTTATAACTATGCTTATAACTTTTCACAACCATGCTTATAACCTACCAACAACATACCCATAATCTTCACAACATCCTAATTTTGTTCATATTCTGGTTAGATCTGATCATGTATTACACGATTACAGAAAAAATTCAATATTACACTCGTGACGAAAGTAGAATTTACAACTCTCTGGAAATTACCAATTAAACGTTTCACTCGAGTTGTAAAATGATCTACTTTCGTCACTTGTATAATAAATAACTATTCACTTCTCCGTATATTTATACCACGTACATATTTGCCTCAACAACATTACAAATACAATAACAAAGAACTCATATTATTTCTCTTACATTAACATAAATGTTGCACACATTTAGGTATATCGGTTAAGTATAATTTTTAAATTCTATAAAACGATTTCAATAATACTTTCCCCATTTTCTCCAATATCAATTTTCCACCATTGAAATCGTCGCTCCCAAAAAAAAAGCATTAATTTATTTATGTTATTTGTATGTATGTATGTATATATATGCTGGTTATGAAACCCTAAATTAACGAATGTTAACATGGCAGATGTTTTTATAGCTTCAAAGAATTATAATTCAAAAACAAAAAATGGCTTTAGTTAATAATAATTTAAAAAAATGTAACATACAGAATTTATGATTAACTCAGAACAACAGGTATAAAATTTGTATTTGCTCAGTTGGAAACAGGAAATATAATACTAGTATTGTTGCCAATTACATTTATATAAGCATTGATAAATATTTATTTTGGCTGCAATTTCATCGAAATTAGAAAGTACACAGTAATTTAAAATAGAAACGTTTTACCTGGATGGGGCTTATTTTCTTCATCTACTTCCGGTAAACAAAATTACGGCTAAAATGACAACCACGACATTGTGCATGTGGAAAAAATGTAACTGAGCAGAGTTCTCAGAATGGTGCTTTTAGCCGATTCCCCTTGAGAGAAATCAGCTACTGAGGTCGTACTCATGATGCGATTTTTGAAATGTTCCACAAATGTCCATCGATCCTAGGAGATTACGAAAATGAGGCCCGTTCGAAATTACACACACACACACACACACACACACACACAAACATATATATATATATATATATATATATATATATATATATATAGATAGGATGTATGTTACCTGGGAGGGATTTAAAAATTTCAAAATATCTTCGTTATTATACGTCGTATTGAGTAATTATATAGAATCAATATTATTGTAAATTAAATGTACTATAAATATTCTTAATATATTTAATCTCTATCTTAAAGAATAAAGAAGATATTTGCATTTTTTAGTTTTCAGTGCTAAGAAAACCTCCACTCCTACTCATATCACATAAACAATACTCTGTCATATAATAAATCACTATATTCGAAGCTTAAATACCAAATATTGTTTTCAAGAGACCTTTATTATATAACTAAATACGTTGTCTTTAGTTCTTGGATTCCTAAAATTTGAGTGATTGAGATAAAAATTATCGTGATTCATTATAAAGTACATTACTAGATATAGTAAATATTTTTCAATAAAATAAATACGTTATATTCAGACATATTTCAGTTAATGTTTTCTTTCCGATGAAGAATATTTCTATCTGTCTGTTCAGGCCCGAGAGGTTGGCTGACCTGTTTGTCAGACTCTTTCCGTTGGGAGGTTATAAAAATTGACTGAAAGATTTCTCTTAACCGTTTGTATTTATTCACTTTATATTCAAGGTGGTGTCGTTAGCAGTATGTAGATTTGTAAATTGTAAAACTTTATGTAGGAAATCTGCTTAGTTTACGTAGCTTCTGCGTGACGGACTTTTTCAATGAGGAAGACATTTTTTTTACTGTGCCTTACAGTATGTAAATAAGATTGACTTTAAAATAAGTAATGCTTAATTAGCGACACAAATTTAGCGAAAGGCTCTGAGTCGTCAAAGTAATGGTAGAGAACTTTCTTTTTTTTATCCTAAGAACTTTCCAAGGATTTCTACTATTCATTCTCCTCAAGTACTTACGACAAAAGCGCGTTTTTTTCATGTCATCAAGGAAGGTCGGCTTTCGGGGAGGCTGGGGGAGGGTGTAAGAGCGGAATGGAGTTTGAGAAGGCGAGGATTGGAAAAGAAAAAAAAATGTGGGTGTTGCTTGGAGGAGTGGGGGGACAGAGAGGTGTCTAAAATAAAATGGTGTATGTTAGGGGAAGACAAGGGCTTTAGTTTGAGAGTAATGAAAAAGAAAGGGGTAGCCTCTCTTTATCTCGAGGCTGAGGGAACCTTAATCCCAGCCTCCTCAAATCGCGGGCTCCTTTCATCTCCAACACCTCCACCCCCAAAGACTCTCCACCCCCTACAGCTCCTTCCACATCAAAAACATATACTTGCTTTTTATGTTGCCAGCTTTATTTTCATATATTCAAATAAATCAAACTGGGAAAAAGAAAAGACAGCTACAGCAATGACATTCTATATTAGTTTAGTTTGAGCTCTATATGGAAATTTTCTGTATATATTATATCATCACCATCATCGTCAAGATTTAAAAGTAGTTCCAACAATTAGGGGAAAGCTACTTTTATCAGATTTCTCTTAAGGTAAACCAGCTATTGAGGTTGTACTCATGACACAATTTTCGAATAATTTCTTCAAATGTTCATCAACCCTCCCAATATATGACGAAAATCAAGTCCGTTCAAAATTATTTATATATATATATATATATATATATATATATATATATATATATATGGTGTTGTTGTAGTTTTTTGGAGTTTTCGTCAATGTTGGTGAAAAAATCTTAGTTTATGCCAATATTTCGATAATATTCATTTTCTCTTCTTCAGTGCTAAAAAGTACAGGTTCTACTTTATATATATATATATTGCACAAAACAACAACACAAATATATATATATATATGTGTGTGCGTATTTATCTGCCTGTCTGTTAATGCTCTACCGGTCACAATTTTTGTTTGATCATTACCGAAATTGATATTTAATCGTTTTATGTAAAAAGAATGATCAAGTTCGTTAATGGCTGAAATCGGACCAGTGTTCGAAATATCTCTGTTACTATACGTCGGATCGGAAATTTGTGTAGAACCAATCTTATTCCAAATCAAATGCTTGTTGAAAAAATGTTAATGTTCTGCATATATACCAAGCATTGATTATTTATTCATGGACACCACGTCGAAGGTGATTTGCTCTTTCAAAAGTAACAGCAGGTAACAACAACAAAAAATACCTTAACAACATGTAAGACTAGTAAATACCTTAACAACAAGTAATAATAACAAATACCTTAACAACAAGTAACAATAACAAATACCTTAACAACAAGTAACAATAACAAATACCTTAGCAACAAGTAATAATAACAAATACCTTAACAACAAGTAACAATAACAAATACCTTAACAACAAGTAACAATAACAAATACCTTAACAACAAGTAACAATAACAAATACCTTAACAACAAGTAACAATAACAAATACCTTAACAACAAGTAACAATAACAAATACCTTAACAACAAGTAACAATAACAAATACCTTAACAACAAGTAACAATAACAAATACCTTAGCAACAAGTAATAATAACAAATACCTTAACAACAAGTAATAATAACAAATACCTTAACAACAAGTAATAATAACAAATACCTTAACAACAAGTAACAATAACAAATACCTTAACAACAAGTAACAATAACAAATACCTTAACAACAAGTAACAATAACAAATACCTTAACAACAAGTAACAATAACAAATACCTTAACAACAAGTAACAATAACAAATACCTTAGCAACAAGTAATAATAACAAATACCTTAACAACAAGTAATAATAACAAATACCTTAACAACAAGTAATAATAACAAATACCTTAACAACAAGTAATAATAACAAATACCTTAACAACAAGTAATAATAACAAATACCTTAACAACAAGTAATAATAACAAATACCTTAACAACAAGTAATAATAACAAATACCTTAACAACAAGTAATAATAACAAATACCTTAACAACAAGTAATAATAACAAATACCTTAACAACAAGTAATAATAACAAATACCTTAACAACAAGTAATAATAACAAATAACTAAGCAATTATACAAAAAAAAAATTGTATAGCTGGTGGATGTTTAATTAATAGTATAATTTTAAATTTTGTTGTACACAACAGACTTAATTTGCATGTTAAATGTTGTCATATATTTCAATTTTTTGTAAGTATGAGAATATATTGTTAATGTGTGGGCTGCCTTCCGTCAATAGTTCTAGTAAGTCGTAGGGGAAGTCCTGGTGTTGTCGTTTTCGGCATTCTGTCAGTATATGTCTTATCGTCAAGGGAATGTTGCATGTTAAGCAAGTAGGTCTGTCAGTCTTTGTCATTAAGTATGAGTGTGTTAATTTAGTATGTCCGATTCTAAGTCTCCAGAGAAC
Source organism: Riptortus pedestris (assembly GCA_019009955.1). NCBI lineage: Eukaryota > Metazoa > Arthropoda > Insecta > Hemiptera > Alydidae > Riptortus > Riptortus pedestris. Next base: position 102,969,878 of record CM032233.1, read on the forward strand.
TACTTCTTCTCTCCTAGAGTTTCTGAAACTTGATGGCCACATGCAAATAGTGATCTTAATCTTGTTGGATCTTATACCAAGCATTAAAGGAAGTTAAAAATCTATTGTGGCATCATATATTATAAATTATTCAAATATTATATTTTTTTTGTGTTGAATTTCGTATTAAAAAAAATACTTTTAACGAAACTTATGCCTAAAGTATTGTATTTGTAAAAGTATCAATTTAGTGTTAAACAATGATAAAACAACGGTACATGTAAAAATGATAAACCTTCCTGAATGGTTAATTGAGAAATTAAATAATTATAAAAAAATGTAATAATAATATATATATGAATGTGCGTAAAATGGAAATGGGAAAAGACATGGGATAGAGAATGTAGGCTTAGACTAATACGTTGTGATAAATAAGAGAAAGGGTGTTAGGTAAGCAGACCACATTTCCAACAAAATTAATATCTACCCTAACAAATTAAATAAAAGAGGGATTGAAATGAAAGGCCAGCTGGGTAAATGTTGGCATGAGGGAGTAGATAGAGAGAGGCTCTACTATGTAGCCCGGGAGGACATATCCCCTGAGGAGGAAGAATTAAGATAAACGACGTGGGATTTAAAATAAAATGAATACAGGCAGGTAATGGAATAACACTGACTGGGAAAGGGAGGATGGGGGAGGGGTAGCCCAGCTTCCAATGTAGACTACATCACCTTAATCCCTTATGTACATATTAAAGACTTAGCAGAACACAAATAAATACCTTTGCTTTAGGCTTCATATTAAAAGCCGAATATGTCACTGTGTCAGAAAAGTATTTGCATGTCGTGTTTTTTAATTAAATTACCCTTCCCGATAAGTTTCAGTCCTCTATTCTTCTTTGATAAAATATGTCTTTTACACTGACGCAGCGTAAACGAAGCAGATTTCTTCATATGTTTGTCAAACAACCGCTGTGCCTTATTTTATCAGTTTCTCCATCAGTATAAGTTGTAACTGCACAGGGTGTATCAAAAAGACTCAACCGGTTTCAGAAATCATAACTATTCTGTTATTTGAGATGTATGTGTGCGTGAACAACGTAGTGTAAGAAGGAGGAAGCTCGGGAGTTATACACGGTTCTCATAGAAAATTGTAACGAAACTATTTGACGTGTCCTACTATGTTATATTAACATTTAATGGAAATAAATAGATTTCATTTCAAGAGGAGAACCTCAAATTCAATCGGCCTATCTGGTAGTCCTTCATTCCCGACGTCAATGTACCTATTGACAACCAGTGAAATGTTTCATGCATTTTTCTTCTAACTTTCTTTATAAAGTAACATTTTTGATACAACGTAAACTACCGTTTGGAATATCGTTAAAAGTGTAGAGCTGTTGTCTAGATTGCTCACACTTTTAGCATATAGCTTAAGGGAAATCAGCTATTGAGGTCGTGCTTATGAGGTAAGAGAGGACGAAAATAAGATCCATTCAAAATTGTATATACACACACACATATATATTATATATCGGATACTAATTTTACATAAAAAATATCTTATTGCAAATTAAATTTACTATAAATATTGTTCTATACATATTTTTCGTATAATGAGTATTAACCAAGATATTTGGATTTTATAGTTTTCCGCTTTCAGTAAACCCCCACTCCTACTAGTGTCATATTAATAATAAGCTGTTATATCATGAACCACTTCATTACAAGGTTAAAAAAAAATATTGTTTTCAACAAATCTTTATTATACTAGGTACAAACAAGTACGGTTTGTTGAATCCCCCCCCTTCTTTTGTTCTTGGATTACTAAAATCTGAGTGATTGGGATAGAAATTATTCTGATTCATTTCAAATTACTCCACTAGCTATAGTAAATAGTTTTCAATAAAATTAATATTTATATTCAGATATATTTCATTTATTGTTCATCTTTCCGGTCTAGAATAATTCTATTTATTCAACGCTGCGAAGTTGGCTGCCCTGTTTGTTTACAATTTAGACGCTTTTCGTTGTAGATATTATTAACTTGTAAACTGACTGAATGATTACGGTTTGTATTTATTCCCTTAACATTCACGGAGGTGTTACCAGTATGTAGATTTATCTGTTGTAAACCTTCCTGTGGGAAATCTGTTTAGTTTACACAGCCCCTGCGTGAAGGACACCAAGGAAAACACATAGTATAAACTTAATTTCAATTATATATTTTCATTGTTATTTATTGATATCTGTGTATGCAATACATTTATTCATCATGTGTAGTGAGACGTACTTGAGCATCAAATACATAAACGACGACCTCACTTCATGCAAATTTATTGATTTACCTACTCAAGCTTAAAATGAATGTTTTATTCCTTAAGTAAAAAATGTTGAATTTATCCTCTTGACAATTCTTTCCGCTTAAACAAAAAGCGCACAATATCAGTTATTCAGAATTGTGTTCATGAGAGAATGTTTGAAATACATAAGACATGTATTGTATATAAAATCAATAATTGAGCTTTATTGTACTGTAAAAGATCTAATTATAATGAACGGGGAGAGTTTGACGTGACTGGATAAAAGGTAAGATGGATAATTGGGAATCTGTTAATTAGCTGATTTCGAACAATCCATCTTCCGGGCTTTTAATTATACTCGGGCGGTACATTTATTTGTTATTTAATAATACATTTAAAAACGATTGAATAAACTACAGTCATTATTGTAATGTTTTTAAAATGAAGGTAAATAGTAATTAAAGTTGAAATGGGAATACACAAATAAGTTCGTATTCTGCCAGGTAATACAATATATCATTTATTTGAGATGCCATAAAAAGGAAATCCATCTTTTAACGTGTTATAATATATTTTAAAATTTTTAAAAAACTAAATTTTACAAATTTACAAAATAAATAAAATGGACAAAACTGAATATGAGTTCTTAGTATATTTACAACATAAGTAAAAAATAGAAAGATAAAAGATACATAAAAAAAAAAAAAACTAAAAGGAAAACTATAAAGAGTTAAACTGGAAGGAGGCAAAACTTATTTTCCACGTACAGTGTAACTGTACTATATATAACTTTCATAATAGTAAATAATAGCTTTTATATTTCATCAAATAATCCATTATTTTCTAATACTTAAAAACATCATCTATAAATTGGCTACTGTCGGCCAGTAGTTGGCATAAATTTCTTGGGTATGGCTATGTTATTACTTGTGTGCAGTCAGTTCGACTGTGTTTTACAGTCCATTCTGTATACTCTGTTATTCTGCCAGATGGAAGTGAATTCAATTGCAGGTAGAAGAAAAAGTCCGTCGCTCAGGGGATGCGTAAACTAAGCAGATTTCCCTAGTGAAGTTTAACAATATATAAATCTACATACCGGTAACACAACACCACCGTGAATATTAAGTGAATAAATAAAAACGGTAATAAGAAATCTTTCAGTCAATTCAAGTAATCTCCTGACGGGAAGCGTCTGAAATGTAAACAAACAGGTCAGTCAACCACTCACCGGAAGGAAAAATCACTGAAATATATCAGAATATAACATATTAATTTTATTGAAAACTATTTACTACATCTAGTACTGTCATTTATAATGAATCAGAATAATTCTTATCTTAATCAATCGAATTTTAGTAGTCCAAGAACTTAGGGGGGGGGGGCATATTTGCATGTATCTCGAAAAATAAAATTCTCTTGGAAAAAATATTTTGTATTTAAACTTCGAATAATGGGGTTTATTGTATAACAGAGTATTGTTTATGTAACATGAGTAGAAGTGGGGGTTGGCTGAGGACTGAAAGCTGAAAAAAAAACAAATATCTCGGTTAACATTCAATATAGAGAATTTATATATCAATGTTTATAGCAAATTTAATTTGTAATTAGGTTGTTACTATACACTTTTTCGATCCGCAGTGTGGTAACGGAGATTATTTTGAGATTCCGTATCAAATTGGCTAGAAAGTGGCATTTATCCAGATCACATTGCAGTTTAATATTGAATATACAAAACCTGCATGAATATCACATGTTGAGGTATACAATGTCTGGAGCCAGTTAAAGAAGAATCACCAAAAATTAAATGTCAAATTTATCCATTATCGTCTTTAACAAACTGGCGCTATTATTTTAATTATTCAATGTTAATATTTGAATTTTTGTTCAAATACACCCATCTGCCACTTAAAGTATTGAGTATAAATTTATATTGTAAATATTTGGGAACTTCCGCCAAGAGGTTCTCAAACCTCATTCCAGAAATCTTAATGTCAAGTTGTTAAGACAAATTATTTATGACAGAAATTACTCCTCGTTTTTAATATTAAGAAGTTCTTTACCCAGACATTGCGATTCTGACTTTGTATTAATGAATTCTCGTTCATTTAATGTTTATCTATTAGCAGATTTCCCTTAAGGCAAATTCATTGTACTACCTCAATAGTTGTACAACGAATTTGCATGTGTCTCACAAATTAAAAGTTCAGTGAATTGTATATTTGGTATTTTACCTTGGAATGTAGTGGTCCATGATACAACAGCTTATTTTTAATATGACATGAGTAGGGGGGGGGGGGTGGTTACTTTATGCTGAGAGCTAAAAAATTGCAAATGCCTCGGTTACTATTTAAGACACAGAAAATATGAGTTTAACAACATTTATAGGTAATTAAAGGTAAAATAATATTGGTTCTTTAACATTTTTCGATCCGACTCAAAATCGCGCCATGAGTACAACCTCAATAGTACAACCCATAATGATAATTCTAATCTGATACATTTATTAATTATGTACTGTTTATAAGGAGAGATAATGGCCACGATAAGGAGAACTTAGGTCTTTATGAAGTCGTTTTGGAATTGGAAGGGAGGATAAAGTGAACCTAATTATCTCGGTACACAGATTAGAGAAAGGAAAATGAATTTTAATGTTTTCCCTTGACTAACTCTCAAATAATTTACGGACTATCTCTAGGACCCTTCGTTTTAGCAACAGCTGCACCCATCATATTAAACCATCTAGTTGATTTTACAAACCCCTATAACACTCAGATTTGAAATTTCATCGACAAATTTTGATTTCAGATGTTAAAACGACTAAATGTCATTTTTTAACAAACTTTCGCATAAAAACGTTTTACAAAAAGAACAATAAAAACTTAAAAAAAAACTATTGTAAATGTTGAAAGGAAATGCAATCAAGAGGGAATATAAAAATTTCCGTTTGTGTTTGGCTATAGTCCCAAAAAAAAAAAAATAAGAGGAATATGTGTGGAGACAAACATGCAAAACGCAGAGTATTCGTGTTGGGGAATAAAATGAAAAAAAAAAAAAAAGAATTAGAAAAAAACGAGAAAGGAATCCCAATCTGTTTTCTTGCTAGAGCGAAACACATCCAATTTCTGAGCATATGAAAAATGTTTAATGCATAATGTGCACATCATTTGATCCTAGGAGCATACCATACCTTATTTGAGTGGCTTTTAACTTCATCACTAGTTAGAGAATGTTTACTGGAACCCATTTAATAAACATTTTCTATCCGACACATAATAAGGAGATAAGAGAATTTCCGAAATTCCCCCTCCTCCTACTTGTCGGATTTCAGACATTAACGAACTTGATCTTTAGTTTTACATAAAAAGTTTAAATATTGAGTTTGGTAACGATCAAACGAAAATTGCGACCGCTAGAGCATAAGTATATATATATATATATATATATATATATATATATATATATATATAGTTTTGAACGGACCTCATTTTCCTCATCTCCTGGGAATTTCAATGGACACGTGAAGAAATTGTTCAACAATTGCATCATGGGTACGACCTCAATAGCTGATTTACCTTAAGGGAAATCTGAAAAAACTATAAATGTACTTAGTTAACAAAATAAATTCAATTATGTCCAACAGTTTACGGTTACGTATTTCTTATTTCCTAAACCAAATGCATTGGGAAGGTCGTTTACTCTTTGGTTATCGAGCCAAGTTATGCCTGAAACTGCAGTGTACGATTGTCAACGATTTCCAAGACAATGGGTGAGGTAAAGGGGGTTGTCATATTGGGATTGCTAGATTTTTACCAGGGAAGCTAGTAGATTCATGGGAGTGGCAGAATGGACACAGTTAAAACATTTTCGCATTCAGCCTCAACCCCCTCTCAAATTGAATGATAGTTATCAAGTAGCTTGGACTTCGTGAATAACTATGCTCCTTCTCATAAATAAAAAATCTAAATATTATGAACACATTACAAGCAATGGGAGCATTAGAATGTATGCATTGGAACACTGTTTATTTCTAACTCAGAATACAAAGAATATACAATATTAGTGTGAAAATGAATATATCCCAGTGACACATATTTTTCTAAGTATAATATTTCTAACTTTTTATAGACAGAAAATACTAGACTAAATGTGGAATTTAACTTCTGTGAAAAATGACTTAGTGGATCCATGGGTTACTTTATTTTGGGAGAGTGTTGTCAAAACGTTGCTCTTTTGTTTAAATGCCGTTGAATATATATATATATATATATATATATATATATATATATATATATATATATATATATATATATATAGACACACACACACACACACACACATTTCTGTCAAGTTTCAGTTTTCGGCGCGATTGACAGTTAGGTCACAAAAACTATCTTTGCAAAGGGAAGTTAACATAACGTTTACAGGTCTTAAAAATAAAATGACTCCATGAGCTGTGAAAAAAATTGAGGTTTACACAGAGCCTGATTTCTTCAAAATTAGCTTAGTCGTGTGTCGAAAAAAAGTAATGAATACCTTCTAGGGAGAAATAAACTTCAGCCATTCCCTGTCTCCTTATTCTAATATTAGCAGATTTCCCTCAATGCCAGTTTTGTTCCATCGTTACCAAACTCGTGAATTAAATGCTTTATGTAAAACTAGAGACCAAGTTCGCTAACAGCTGAAATAAGACCAGTTGGAGGGGGAATTTATTAAAATGAAAATATATCCATATTATACGTTCTAACAAATATTTGTATAGAACTAATCATATAGGAAATTTAATGTTCTAACTTTGAAATATCTGCGTTATTATATGTCGGGTCGAATAAGTGTACATAATCAATCTTATTCTAAATTAAACTACCTATAAATGTTGTTATATACATATTTTCTCAATCATTAATATTAACACAGATATTTGGATTTCTTTTTGTTTTCAGCCTTAAGTAAACCCCCACTCTTACTAATGTCATATTGACAATAAGCAGTTATCAGGAACCCCTTTATTATAAGGTTTTCGCCAAATATTGTTATCAAGAGACTTCATTTCAAGGCGTAGTGTTAAATAGTGTTTTCATAGAACTTTTATTTTGTGAGATAGATGCAAATTCCTTCTGTGATGACGTTATTAATTAAGATTTTTAACGTTACATGTCAACACTAAAGATCATAATTGTTAATGGCTGAAATCGGACCTGGAATAGCGGGAGTTAAGACGGAGGGATTCGAATATTCAAAATATATCCGTTATTATGAGTCGGATCATAAAATGTTGTAGAACCTATCTTGTTAAACTATTCATGGTCTACAATTGTTCTTCTTGGACTTTTTTCATAACTCAAATATAAATCGAGTTATTTGTGCTTCCTTGTTTTCAGTTATCATTAACCCGTCCCCTCAGCCACGCCCCTTCTACTCATTGGTTTTTTACATATAAATAGAGAATTGTGGTGGTATGAGGTCACAAGTATGATAAACAGCACGTGGAAATCTATTTTTTTTTGCGCAGACCCTGCGTGATGGACTTTTTTTACAATGTCAATGCAATATACGATATTTCTTAAAATATTTTTTTTGAGAAGCTCATTACAACTCAGAGGATTGAGAGGGTGGACGTAGCTATAGTATGATGATTTAACTCCAATACTTCCAAAACCCATATTAATATGAAACCAACTAGAAGTGGCATGGCTCAAAAGAACATTATGCTTGCCATTATACTCACGTATGTCGAAGCTATGAATCGCTCATCCAGCCTTACCTGAAATAAAGAGAGTAAAATTAGTTTCATTATTGATAATATAAATTAAAAAAAAAATAACTGAGCCATAGTTTGAAGGGGCAAGTGACGGTATGGGCAGAAATGCAAAACAGAGCTCGGTAACTGCACAACTAAAACGATTTAGTGCGCTAATATCCTTTGAAAAGGGCACATACAGAAATCGCCAGCACCATAGTAAAGGAAAATCGATTTTGAAAATACTTTATTGGTTGATACTTAGGAATTACCATATATTTAACAAATTATTGCTCAAAATTTTATGTCTTCGTCTTCAGCAACCCCATTAGCTAATGGCAACTGATTAACTATTCAAGTGCGTACATTTTTACTGGTAGCGCCAGTCAGTTTGCGTCAGGTAAAATGATTTCCAACGTACCACAATAATGTGTGAAAATGGTTTTATCTATGTGTATTGCCAGATCAGTTGACGCCACCTGTGTACATATTCTATTTCTAGCTTTTTAAGAGTCTTATGTCTACAAGACTTGAAAGTTTTTTGATTTGAGGTTTGCCTACTATTGGGTACTTAGTGGACTGCAACCTAATTATTATAGGCGAAAACGGGATGGACACGATAAATAGGATGTGAGCGTGTGCCTGTTTCAAGGGAGATTCAAAACTTCAATACTCGGTCTCTAATGCACCAAAGATTCACCAAGACGTACAAACTCAGCTTTCAGCTCAAACAAGATCCCGCGAAAACGGGATGAGGCTGCCCGCTGGTTGGAGGAGCACCGAAGAGCTCGTGCCATAGAAGTACCTTCTCGCACTTCCAAGAGGTAAAATTACTAAACATTTACACAAGTCTATTTCTTCAAGTTAGCAGAGCTAATCAGCTGAAGGTGAAAATTCTTAATATCTCCGTTGTTATGTGTTACTTTGAAATATTGCATAGAATCAATCTTATTGCAAACGTAATGTACTAAAAATGTCGTTATAGACATACTTTCTCTATATTGCATAGTAACAGAGATATTTCCATATTTTAGTTTTCGGTCGTTAGTAAACCCCTATTCCTACTCTAGTCCAGTGAAGAAGTAGACCACGTCATTCCAATTTTAAATACCATATATGGTTTTCATTAAACAATTACTTTGTGAGACAAATGCAAATACGTCATGCAATTTCGACATCAGTTAAGATTTTTCATTCTTTACTCGAAAATGTATTTGATCTATACCATACTAGTTGTTTAGCCGCTTTAATCAACACCAATGATCATATTGGTTATTGGCTGAAATTGGATCTGGAATAGTGGTGGCCTAGAGGGGGGGGGATTAGAAAAGTCTAAATATCTTCGTTATTATGAGTCGGACCTTACAATGTTATAGAACTAATCTTGTTAAAGTTTTGATTTCCTACAATTGATGCTCTATGGATTTTTGGTAACTCGAGTTTTAAGCGAAATGTTCTTGTTTTTTACCTTCAGTGTTTCTCTTCTACTCATCGGTGTTTACATATAAATAGAGAATACGTGGTGATATGATACCAACACAATATTTAATGAGTTATTAGTACTTTCGTGTTTTTAGCCTTCAATAAATCTTCACTTTTTCTCATCGAATTTCGACTTAGGAAGACTAGAAATAGAGAATATATGACGAGATGAAATAACCACTGTGCCATTCCAGCTCATGCGAAATCTGCTTAGTTTGCGCAGGCTCTGCATGACGGACGTTTTATATTCTGAACTTACCGATTCGATTAGTAAGTGGACTTGAGATAAAACACACATTAAGGTATTGTCGTATAAAGGGAATGGACATATAAATGGTCGTTGATAGGATTGATTTCTCAATAGGATTAGAAGTTTGTATTGAGTATAATGATGATGAGGGGTGTTATATCATTGGTAGATAGTATCTAGGGGTGAATAGCTCATGGAGCCAGCTAATGGGGAACGGCCATCGTTGTCCCTAACCCCCTCCAGTCACCCCTAGCCCACTCCCACCTCAAATTCTCAGCGGAGGCGGGCAATTAAGCCTCATGTCCAAAGTCACTTACTCATTCTGTAAGTCAACTTGCTTAATAATTTAGATATTTCGGAAATTTTATAAATATTCTTTTGGCCGAGTCGATCTAGCCTCGTTAGCCGTCTTGGTTGGAATATTTAGGAAAGCTGAATTTCAGCTATAACCGAGCAAGACACGTGTCAATCCGTTAAATCATGTCAAGTTATGTTTTTAGCAGGTTTATCTTAAGAGAAATCCGGGAATTGGGAAATTGAGGTCGTACTCATGACTCAATTTTCGAAACATTTCCTTATCGCATTATCGTACCAAGTCAATCTCGTTCCTCGGGTTTTTTGGAACCTTCAGTTGAACAGAAGCTGGAGTCTATTTAACTCAATGATGGCGTATAGTTTTTTGTTCAGTGGATACATGGATACATTTTGATCCATGTAAGACTAGCGATACCTGAGTCATATGTAGTTTTAAGCTAAATTGTGTTTTAGCTGCACCTCATTCCAGGTTTCAACTTCATCTGAACATAATTCAATCCTTTCATGCCATTTACATAATACATCCTATAGTTCAGTTTCATTAAGTTTGTTTATTAATCGACAAGCTCCTCCCCTCTCCTCACTCGATAAATCTAAATTGACTCTTTCCAAGTGGAAATTAACTCTCATTAATGTTCAATTACCATTCATAGGACAAGTTGAAAATTTATAAGCTACTCATATGTATAATCATCTAGGGTAAGATGGTATTGAGCTTTCATTCTGCTGGCAATGTAAATGGTGGACATTTAGGAATGTTATGTGCGCTAAAATATGTGATAATATGAGGTGCCATGTCGATTATTTGGGCCTAAGGGCTTTTTGAAATGAACTTCACCACTTAACTGCTAATACAACTAATCACTGATTTAAACAAATGTTCACGCCCCATTGCTTTTATTTGGAAAACTCATTTAACTTTCCTCATCCCGACGCAATTCTTTCCAATTACAATTTATGAAGGGTAGGAAAGCGAATGTTCAAGTTTTTAGAATCATGCCGTTAATATTTTATTTATTTGCGGTTTGCATGTCAAGCACTAGTGTTATTAACGCCATTTATCTTTCAACTTTAATGTTCAGTTCCATTATGTCCATTATCCATTATTAGTTACTAAATATTTTAAAAGGTTTAACGAAATTTTCCATATTGAAAAGTTTCGAAATATGTATGATATACACATTTTAGCAGATTCAGAGCTATTGAGGTCGTACTCATGATGGGATTTTCGAAATTGTTCTTCAAATGTCCATCCATCCTACCTAGTAGATGACGAATGAGGTCCATTCAAAATTGTATATACATGTATATATATATATATAAGTATATATATATATATATATATATATATATATATATACACACACATATTTGTCTGTTACCGCTCTAGCGTTAAATATTGTGTTATCGTCACCAAAATCGATATATAAAAACAAAGATAAAGTTTGCTAATGGATGAAATCGGACCAGGGTGAGGGGAGGGGGTTTAGAGGGGGAGAATTTTGAAAATTCTTAATATCTCCCTTATTATGCGTTGGCTCGAAAAATTGTATAGAACCAATTCTATTGAAATTTTAATGCTCTGTAAATTTAATGTAGATTAAATGTAGATGTAGTTTTTTCATTATCTTCATTATTAACAGAGATATTTGCATTTTTTATTTTTTGGTCTTTGTAAACCCCCACTCCTACTCATTTCATATTGACAATATGATATAATGACAAGAAGCACTTTACTTGAAGCCTAAATACAAAATATTGTTCTCATTTGTCTTTTAAGCTTTGAGATAAATGAAAATACGCAACGCACGATGGAAATCTGCTTAGGTAACGCAGCCCCTGCGTGACGGACTTTCTGACATCATTGTATTATTCATTTATATAAGTTCGGTTAGTTTCATGCTGCAATGGCGGAACTCACAAATCAATTGAAAGTATTTTAAACTCATTCTCTATAACTAAACAAAAAGGAACCACGATGTATTGGTTTATTATAAAAAAAAGTAATCCTCTCTCCCAAAAGCTAGCAGACGACTTGACAATCGTTCTAGACTGGAGCAATAATGAAATTGAGTTAATGATTTCCCTCGAGGGAAATCAGCTATTGAGGTTGTACCCATGAAGAAATTTTCAAAAGATGTCAACGAATTTCCGTCGATCAAGCCCAGATGGTTACGAAAACCAAACTCAATACTTAAATGTCTTATATAAAACTAAAGATCAATTACATTATAGGCTGAAATCTGACCAGTGAATGGAGGGTTGGGGGTGCTCATAATTAAGAGATATTTTGAATTTCCGAATCCCCTCCCCCTCTAAACCCTCTTATTCCTAGCCCGATTTGAACTATTAACGACTATGAACAAAAGAGTTGTAAAAACGGTTAAATAATGAGTGTGGCATTGATCAAATAATTACTTCCCATAAATGAACGTAAAATCTTAATTGATAACGTCACCACACGACGAATTTTCACGCCTCTCACATAATAAATTTCTCTTGAAAGCAATGTTTGGTATTTAGGCTTAGAATAAAGTGGTTCGTGATTTAACAGCTTATTATTATATTCACATGAGTAGGAGTGGATGTTTACTGAAGGCTGAAAACTAAAAATCCTAATATTTCCCTTAATAATCATGGTAGAGAAAGTATGTATGTAGCAACATATATAGGTAATTTAATTTTCAATAAGATTGATTATATACAATTTTTCTATCTGACTTATAATAACGGGGATATTTTAAATTTCAACTTTATTTCTTATTTTACCATGAAAATTTTAAATAAGGCAACCAGCTACGATTACACAAACATTGTGGCTGTTATATGTTCGAGTATTATGTGTGTGCGTGTGCGTGTGTGCAATCAATTTCTACTGCCCAGGGCGGGAATCGAACCCGTCACTCAAGGTTTACAACATGAGATTAAGACCACAACTCACATGGCCAACCTGAACCTCCAGCTAGGAATAAGAGTTTTGTTTAAATACACATAAGCTAGGGTTATGATTATCGATATATTGGTTTATTATTAATATGCTTAGGCTAAAAGGGTGGTTTAGCCTGCAGATTTGAAAAAAAAAGTCCGTCACACAGGGGCTGCGTAAACTAAGCAGATTTCCCACGTGAAGTTATACAATAGAGAAATCTCCATATGAGAGCCGAACAGTTACGGCAAATGACTAGCTTTTGGCGGGAAATTCAGTCATCCGTTATCGGCCCACAATTAATACAAATGCAAATATCTCGGTTAGTATTCAAGATAGAGAATAAATGTATAGAACAATATTTATAGTAAATTTAATTTACAATAAGATTGGTTCTATACAATTGTTCGATCCGACGTATGGTAACGGAGGTATTTCAAATGTTCGAAAATCCCCCCTCCCACTTGCCCGATTTCAGCCATTAACGACCTTATCTGTCTTTTTGCATAAAACGTTTAAATATCGATTTTGGTAACAATCAAACAAAAATTGCGACCGCTAGAGCGTTAACAGACAATATATATATATATATATATATATATATATATATAATATATATATATATATATATATATATATATATATATATATATATATATAATTTTGAACGGACCTCATTTTCGTCTTCTCCGGGGTAGGATCAAAGGACATTTGAAGAAATTTTTCGAAAATCGCGTCATGAGTACGACCTCAATAGCTGATTTCCCTTCAGGGGAATCTGCTAAAAACAGAACTAAGTAAGGCATTATACATTCTTCCTTTTTGAAAGTCGATTTAAATATAGATAATTACCAGTATGGTTCTATTCATATAGTAACACTAAAGTAAGTTCTTAAAGTAGGTACTGCCACAAATCATCAGAAATTAGCTTATTTGTGAAAAACAAGTGAATAAAATTAAAGTTCTTTACATATTTTACTGAAAAATATTTGTGGAAAGGTTTTAAAAATTGCGTTATTGATTATTTTCTAAAGGGAAATGATCTTAAACAATCTATAATGTACTTTATGCAGCGCGCGCGTATATATATATATGAAGGCAACCTCAATGGCTGATTTCACGACCACAAAATGCCGGGGGGGGGTTACATTCTCTGAAATCCAAAAAATATTTGTATAATTTCGAATAACCATTAGCCTTAGAGTACAACCCCCTACCCATGTTATAATCACCTAAAGTAATTATTATCACAGTATTAGTAGAATATGTGTGTGGTTTAAATAACAATTTCACGCATGGGAATTAGTAGTTGTCAGAAAATCTAATTTATAATCATTTGAATCGAATATTGGCTTACGAAATGGCTTATTAGTGTCAAGTGTTGAGGAATGGATAGTACTTGTTCAGAACAAAGCATCAATCAAACATTAACAGGAACCAACAAGACCCCCCTATCAACCCTTTTCTAGTCATCAATCATCCATTATAAATGTCACTTTGAAACAATACCACTTTTGACATACATAAATGTGTTTCTTGGCTAAACATCGTCGCCGTAATTTATATGACGTGTTTGTTTGTTGACCTATCTAGGCATTAGTCATTTTTCCATCACCAGAATTTAAGTATCCGTGTAGAATTCCCAGTGTCTTCCCCTTGGTTAGGCCATCTCCTTAATAGCTATGTATATCCCCTAAGGGAAATCAGCTATTGAGGTTGTACTCATGACGGAATTTTCGAAATTATTCTTCAAATGTCCATCGGTTCTACCTAGTAGATGGCGAAAATGAGGTTCGTTCAAAACTGTATGAATATATATATATATATATATATATATATATATATATATATATATATCCTATATATATAGTGGTCACAATTACTGTTTGATCGTTACCAAACTCGATATTTAGTCGTTTCATGTAAAAAGAAAGATCAAGTTCGTTAACGGCTGAAATCGGACCAGTGGGAGGGGGGGGGGTTTAGAGGGGAGGATTTTTGAAAATTCGAAATATCTCCGTTACTATAAGTCGGATCGAGAAATTGTACAGAATCAATCTTATTGCAAATTAAATTTACTATAAATACTGTTATATTCATTTATTCTTTATCTTCAATATTAACCGAGATATTTGCATTTTTATTAAGTCTGGGCGGCTAACGGACGAGAGTGACTTCCCGCCGTCACTAGCTAGTTCGGCCGTTTCCTTGACTGCTCGGCTCTCGTGAAATTTCTCTACTGTAAAACTTCGCGTGGGAAATCTGCTTAGTTTACGCAGCCCCTGCGTGACGGACTTTTTTCTTTCGAATAGCCTAAATTGTTAAGCATACATACTTGTTATTCTTGTTAGAACATCGTCGTCATGTCATATCCAAAATATGAAATTTTGAAGCCATTGAGGTCGTATTCATGACGAGATTTTCGACATTTTTCTTCAAATGTCCATCGATCCTATCGAGATGACGAAAATGAGGTTCGTTCAAAACTGTATATATATTTGTCTGTTACCACCCTAGCGGTCGCAATTATTGTTTCATTGTTACCATACTCGATATTTAGTGGTTTTATGTAAAAAGGAAGATCAAGTTCATTAACGGCTGAAATCGGACAAGGGAGCAGGGGGGTATAG
The DNA here is from genome assembly GCA_019009955.1 of Riptortus pedestris. NCBI lineage: Eukaryota > Metazoa > Arthropoda > Insecta > Hemiptera > Alydidae > Riptortus > Riptortus pedestris. The sequence continues at coordinate 102,985,500 of CM032233.1, forward strand.
AGGTGAAAAATTTTGAATATTCAAAATATCTCCGTTACTGTACGTCGGATCGAAAAAGTGTATAGTACCAATCTAATTCCAAAATAAATGTGCTATAAATATTGTTATTATACATTTATTCTCTATCTGGAATATTAACTGAGATATTTGCATTATTCAGTTTTCAGCCTTCAGGCCCCCACTTCTACTCATGTCACATAAACAATAGTCTGTTACATAATAAACCACTTCATTCGAAGCTTAAATACCAAATATTGTTCTCAATATTTATTATAACTTTATTGTACGATATATATTCAAATATGCTCTGGTGACCCCCCCCCCTCCCACCGTCTAAGTTCCTGGACTACAACAATTTGATTGATTGAGATAAAAATTATTCTGATTTAACCATTTTTAAAAAATATTATAAATTACAGCCCTAGATATAGTAAATAGTTTTCAATAAAATCAATATGTTATAGTCTGATACATTTCAATAATTGTTTTCCTTTCCGGTGAGAGGTTGGCAGACTTATTTGTTAGAAATGTCAGATGATGTGCTGTTTGGATCAAATAAAAAATTTTGAGTCACAAACGTAACATAAACATTATTGAGTCAAATCGTAACATAAACATTTTTGAGTCAAAAACGTAATATAAACATTTGTCGAGTCAAAAACGTAACATAACATTTTCGAGACAATAACGTAATATATACATTTGTCAAGTCAAAAACGTAACATAAACATTTTTGAGTCAAAAACGTAATATAAACATTTGTCGAGTCAAAAACGTAACATAACATTTTCGAGACAATAACATAATATATACATTTGTCAAGTCAAAAACGTAATATAAACATTTGTCGAGTCAAAAACGTAACATAACATTTTCGAGACAATAACATAATATATACATTTGTCAAGTCAAAAACGTAACATAAACATTTTTGAGTCAAAAACGTAATATAAACATTTGTCGAGTCAAAAACGTAACATAACATTTTCGAGACAATAACGTAATATATACATTTGTCGAGTCAAAAACGTAACATAAACATTTTTGTGTCAGAAACGCAACATAAAAATGTTTGAGTCAAAAACGTAACATAACGTAAAGTCACACACCGTATTTGCATGTATCGCACATATGGTCCGTTGAAAATTATAATTTGTATTTAAGGTAGGAATAAGAGTTTTGTACAAATACACGTAAGCTAGGGTTATATTTATCGATATATTGGCTAATTATTAACATGCAGAGACTAAAAGGGTGGTTTAGCCTGCAGATTTGAAAAAAAATAGAACTTGTTTTTAATAAGCAAGGCTTTATACCTTATTCCTTTATGAAGGACAATTTAAATATAGATAATTCCCAGTATGATTCTATTACTATAGTAACACTGATGTAAGTTCTGAAAGTAAGTACTGCAACAAATCATCCGAAATTAGTTTATTTGGGAAAAACAATTGAAATAAATTAGAGTTCTTTACCTTTTTTACTGAAAAAAGTTGGTGGAAACGTTTTAAAAATTGCGTTATTGATTTTTTTCTAAAGGGAAATGATCTTAAAGAATCTATAATGTGTACTGGAAAATTGAATTTTACTTTATGAATGTTTGGTGGTTGTAGGCACTATTTATTTGGGCACATTAAACATAGAGAAAAGAAGCAGGACAGCGTATTTAATTAGATGAATCGAAAGGAGGCTGTTTCTGAGGGGGTAATGCTTAACGGAGCGCAACGCTGCTCGCAAAATTTATTAACTACGAAATCAGGAAGAATAAGAGCCACTTAACCTGTTTCGGCCCTTATCCACCAATGGGAACCATGTATCTCCCGACCATTATTCCACTATCAAATGGTAATTTAAGATCTGCTACCCCCTCCCCCCGTCCTAATGGTACATAACACGAAATAGCGCTCTATCAAATTGGCGTTAGCTGCAGAGGAGCCTGACGGGAGGGGATGGGGTCAAAACCGTATTTAGACCACCTGTCTCTACTTACCCCTATATCAGCTTAACCTGGATTATTGACTCCTGACTGAGTTAAAACCTCACTCTGCTTGACTTAGCTCGTAAAACGTGCGATTGGACTTTAATCAGTTAGATCTGATATATTAGACCCATAATTTATTGTTATCGCTCCATTAATATATCGCCGTCTCTTGTATCACACTAACAAGATTATATGCATGTATACATCATTAACTACCTCTCTCACATGGCTGTATAAGATTTTATTTATTGTATATCTACTGCTCCATTATGCTTTAATGCACTTTCATATTTATTATGAAGTTATTTATTTGATTTATGAGCCAGACATTTAATTAATTTCAAAAGGCGTTATATTTATTTATTACAATATACCGCATCTACTATTGTCATTAGCGGAATGGACCTATTGTTCTTGGAACAAACAAGGTTCTGTTAAAAATGAAAAAAAAACCCCTTTAATATCTTCTTCATCGTCTCTAATGAGCACTCTTAAGTTCGGTTTAGGGTTCAAAGCTGTTCTTGAAATATTGTAATTTTTACAATTAATGAGAAGACAGTAAGACGGGCATAACAACAATTGGAGATTGGTGGGAGTAAGCCTTTCAATTAATAACTGTGTGTTTTCTCTACATGCAGTATTCCATCGCGCAGTAAGTTCTTTGATTTTGATTTGATCATACTCATGACTCGAGTTTCGAAAAATTTCTTCAAATGTCCATCGATCCTACCCAGGAGATGACGAAAATGAGGTCCGTTCAAAATTGTATATATATATATATATATATATATATATATATATATATATATATATATATATATATATATATTTGTCTGTTAACGCCCTAGCGGTCGCAATTTTTGTTTGATCGTTTCAAAACTCGGAATGTAATCGTTTTATGTAAAAAGGAAGATCAAGTTCGTTAATGGCTGAAATCGGACCAGTGGGAGGAGGGTTTAGAGGGGGGATTTTTGAAAATTCGAAATATCTCCGTTATTTCGTCGGATCGAATAATTGTATGGATCAATCTTATTGCATATTAAATTTACTATAAATATTGTTATATACATTTATTCTGTATCTTGAATATTAACCGAAATATTTGCATTTGTATTGTGTGAGTGGTCGGCTGAAGTTGGCCATATTCCGGATTTTCCGGCGAAAGCTAGTGCGGCCGTTTCTGTAACTGTTCGTCCCTCATGAATTGGTTTAGAGATTCGTTACTATATCCGTTGTTAGTAGGCAGATTTCTCTATAGTAAAACCTCACGAGGGAAATCTGCTTAGTTTACGCAGCCCCTGCGTGACGGACTTTTTGAAACTCTCGTTTACCAATCATCTGGGGAGATGAAGGTTACTGTTGTTCGGTTAATGTGAGGGAACCCAAACAAGTGAATTCTTTTATCTGAGCTTTGTATACCTTTTGCTAGAACTGTGAGGGAACATCGCGCCTTTGGGTTGGTAAGACTTTGGAGCGAGCTGAATGAGTCCGTAGCGATTACAAATGAATGTTCTTGCAGTTGTTCTATATCTTTAAGGGCTTGTCTTATAGACATTAACTCAGCTGTAAACAAAGTCCGTCACGCAGGGGCTGCGTAAACTAAGCAGATTTCCGAGGGGGCCGAACTAGCGTTTGGCGGGAAACTGTCATCTGTTATCGGCCCAAATTTAATAAAAATGCAAATATCCCGGTTAATATTCAAGATAGAGAATAAATGTATAGAACAATATTTATAGTAAATTTGGAATAAGATTGGTTTTATACAATTTTTCGATCCGACGTATGGCAACGGATATATTTCGAATTTTCAAAAATCCCCCTCTAAACTCCCCCCCCCCTCCCACTGATCCGATTTCAGCCATTAACGAACTTGATCTGTCTTTTTACATAAAACGTTTAAATATCGAGTTTGGTAACGATCAATCAAAAATTGCGACCGCTAGAGCGTTAACAGACAAATATATATATATATATATATATATATATATATATATATATACAATTTTGAACGGACCTCATTTTCGTCATCTCCTGGGTAGGATCGATGGACATTTGAAGATAATTTTCGAAAATCGCGTCATGAGTACGACCTCAAAATTGAATTTACTGAGCTTATACTGCACTTCATTGCCTTGCTCTCAATAATCTATGCACATGACTTATCGACTTCGGAGGCAACTGTAAAAAGTCCGTCACGCAAGGGCTGCGTAAACTTAGCAGATTTCCCACGTGAAGTTTTACAATAGAGAAATCTGCCCAATAACTAGTGTAGTATGTAGTAAGGGATCACTAAACTTATTCACGAGGGACGAATAGTTACGAAAACGGCCGCCAGAGCTCTCTTCGGAAAGTACCTAACTGCTCACTCCTGCCGACCAATGAAGAATAGAAATGCAAATATCTCGGTTAATATTCAAGATAAAGAATAAATGTATAGAACAATATTTATAGTAAATTTAATTTGCAATAAGATTGATTTTATACAATTTTTCGATCCGACGCATAATAACGGAGATATTTTGAATTTCCCGAGAATCCCCCCTTTAAACGCCCCCTTCCACTGTTCCGATTTCAGCCATTAACGAACTTGATCTTCCTTTTTACATAAAACGATTAAATTCCGAGTTTGGTAACGATCAAACAAAAATTGCGACCGCTAGAGCGTTAACAGACAAATATATATATAACATTTTGAACGGACCTCATTTTCTTCATCTCCTGGGTAGGATCGATTTGAAGAAATTTTTCGATACTCGCGTCATGAGTACGACCTCAATAGCTGATTTCCCTTAAGGGAAATCTGCTAAAACCCAGATGTTACTCGTAAATTAAAAGGCGTAAAAATAGCAAATTAAATAAGATTATATATTTTTTTAGGCGGTTACTATGGATTTCGAAATAGTATAGGAAATCAAACAACATTGTCAACGTTTAAGAATACTTTATTCCTTCAATCGCTGCCAACATTTATATCAATGATGGTTTTTAAAGATAAATATTTCATAATTGAAAATTAAACGTAATAATTAAATAATTTGTAGTTACTGGCTTTTTTTTTTTTTTTATAACGCTTGTTTCTCAAACTTTGAAAACTGGCCTTTAAGACCATTGGTACTATGAAAGTAGTTGCTCTGATGAAGGTATCTTTATAAATTATACACACAGAACAATGAAAACCAGTTAGCTGACAAAAAAATCTAAACCACCAAGAATTTATTGAACACGTTTTGGAATAACACATTTTGAATAACGGGTGAAACTTATTTATAGAGTATTAAAGATTAGAAGAAAAAAAAAAGTTTTACCGAAGCTAAACTATTAAATCAAAGAATATATTGGAGATTTCATTGCACAAACGAAAGAGATATACGATACAGATGAATTACGAAGTATGACAGGAAAAATTCATCTACAAGGTTAGCCCTTTTAAAGAAGAATCTAAAACTAAAAAAAAGCAAACAGTTTTTAATATATTCGAGTTCGAATGGATTCAGAGAAGCCTTTAAATTTGATTCTGTGAATTTTAGAGCATTCCAGGGCTGCATTCAATTATTCTTGAGCCACTCGAACCACACTTTCCAGAACATTAATAAATCCAAAGCATGACGATGGATGCTATTTCATCATACATGATTGAGTGAGTTTGATCCATCTAATTGGCCAACCCCTTATATATAAAAAAAAAAGAAAAAAAAAAAAAAAAAAAACTTTTTTCATCAAGACATTTTTTTAAAAATGTGAAGCACGTATACCTCAACATTTTATTATTAAAAAATATTTGCGATGCTTAATTGTAAAAACAATTTAGTGGAAATTAATTTTTTTTGGAATAATTTAACAAATGCTATGAAGCAGAATGGGTCCTCTTTGGCCTTTCATCTCTCTTCGAAATTTTGTTTTGAAAAGGTTTGATCACATTTTCATAACTCAGTAAATACACTTACTGTATGCACATGCAGTACATAACTCAGTATGCACGGAATTCCCGTGTAAAAGAAAAAAATGAGCTACATTACTGAATTTCATATGTTTCTGAATTACGTATCAATTAATACTAAATACAAGGATAGAAACACCATTTAAACTATCTCATAAAACTTAATCAATTAAACAGGGACATCTAATGAATATGTAGAATATTTCGTCTATTTTGTTAGCTATCTGTTTGAAAAAAGTCCCTCACGGGCAGCGTGAACTAAGCAGATTTCCCTCATGAAGTTTTTCGATACATAAATCAACATACTGGCAGCACTTAAGGCCACCGTGATTATTAAGTGAATAAAAACAAACGGTAATGAGAAATCTTTCAGTCAATTTTAATAACCTCCTAACGGAAAGCGTCTGAATTGTAAACAAACAGGTCTGACATCTTCTCTCAGCTGAACAGATGGATCGAAATATTCCTCACAGGAAAGAAAAGTCCGTCACGCAGGGGCTGCATTCACTAAGAAAACTTCCCACGCGCGTCACGTATTTGCATTTACCTCAAAACGTAAAACTTCAATGAGAGCAATATTTGTTATTTAGGCTTCAAATAAAGTGTCCCATAACGTAAAAGTGTTGTTATTTTGACAGGAGTAGGAGTGGGGGTTTACTGTAGGCTAAAAACTAAATAACGCAAATATCTCCGTTAATACTAAAGATAGAGAATAAATGCATATAACAATATTTATAGTGTATTTCATTCGCAAATAACATTAGCTTTGCAAAAGTTTTGGATCCGAAGTATTATAACGAAGATATTTCGAATTTTCGAATCCCCCCTTCTAACTCCCCCTTCAACTGTTCCGATTTCAGCCTTAACGAAATTGACTTTGTTTTTACATAAAACGATTAAATACTGAGTTTGGTAACTATTAAACAAACATTGCGACCACTAGAGCGTTATCAGACGAATATATATATATAAATATATAGTTTTGAACGGCTCTCATTTTCGTCATCTAGGGTAGGATCGATGGGCATTTGAAGAATTTTTCGAATATCGCGTCATGAGTACAACCTCAGCAGCTGATTTCCCTGAAGGGAATTTCACTGAAATAAATGCTGCAAGAATGTATTACTTTCAACATACTAAGCATTTTCCAACTTAATTTGCCATGAATAAAATACACCAATTAATTAATTTCTAATAAAGAGTATGAGGTAGTTGGAATTAGTAAAGGATTTGAGGCAATTAAAGGGGATTTTTCGTACACAAGACTGCAGCTCATTCTTTACTAAGACCCTCTGGTTATTTAGTGAATAATGTTTCGTAATTAAGAGACAACGAGGATGACTTATAAGGCTTCTGATCCCATTGATTTAATTTGCCCCCCCCCTTCCTTTACGTCTTACATTTTGGTGGACTTGGTAAGACAAGAGGTTTTGCGAAAATACTCAACGTTGATTGCAATTTCCAAGCTAGTTCTTCAACAGATTTTATTGTTATATTAATCACGCTCAATTTTCCTAGGGTCAGTTTTATTAAATTATAAATAATTTTCTCTTCCGAAATGTCAATAAATAGTTAATATATTTTTTGATGTTCAATATACTAGAAAGTTAACGTAAAAGTAAAATTAAATGTCAAAAATGTCTACTAACTATAGAAAGGTATCGCACATGATCAATAAGAAAGTAACAAAAAAAATCCAAAATGTTTTTGAACAACATACATATTAAGTTGGGGTCTCAGGTTTGTGGTGTAAGTTAAGGCGTTGGTCTAAACCTCACATTTTAAACTTAGAGTGGCGAGCTCGATTCCCTCCGGGGCAATAAGAATTTATTTAGAGACGATCTCATTAATGAAAATCCATAGTCCCGCCCTGGCTAGAATATGGTGGTAACCGAAGATACACCATCCCAATTAATCGTAGTACCACAAAACGGAACTAAATAAATAACACATATTATGTTCTTTTTACTCCGGGATTTGAGCATTTATATTTAGTGACTGCCCGTAAGTATTGGAGAGGGGTTGGAATATACCAACTACATTAAAAATGTGGCAATATATTTCACTACAATACTGGATTTGACAAAAAATGCATAATGAGTGTGACAGACGGATTGATGTTGAGACATAATGGTGAGTCTATAAGGTTGCTTGTCGGAGAAAAATACCCTAGGAATAATATTCACATCTGAGGGCACTGGACGTGAATATATAAATAAATAAAATATCTCTTCATACCTTCCTCCAGGCTTGTCCTGAACAAATATTTGGATAAGCCATAAAGTCGATGGACTTCACAAAATTAAAAAGAAATATCTCTCTCTTCAAATTTTATTGCTAAAGTTTTAAGCGTTCCCTCTTAAACAATTGTGATTCATATAGCGGACGTTTTTGAAATACCCACTTATCCCAGGGATTATTTTACCAGAAACTTTCTGCTGTTCAATTATATGAAGTTTATAGGTTTTGTATTTCCCTGGAACGTTACATTTCACTTGGTGGAGTTCTTCATAGAATGGATACAACTCCTAAAGGAGTTCTCTGGCCTTTATTTATTATAGATTGCCGTATTGGCTTACCGATTAAATCCAACTAATCTCATTTAATAAAATTATATATTGCCTAACAGGTGAATAGATCTTACAAACTACTCCTTACTACCATATAATGAGTGACTAAGAAATAGTTAGTTAATTCTCAAGTCTGGATCTTATCTCTTTAAGAAAAGTCCGTCACGCAGGGGCTGCGTAAACTAAGCAGATTTCCCATGTGAAGTTATACAATAGAGAAATCTGCATACAGGCTTCTGAATTGTAAGAATAATTTATATTTTAATTGCTCAAATTTTAGTACTTCAAGAACTAAAGAAGGGGGGGGGGCGGATGAACAGAATGTATTTGCATAAATGTCACAAAGTAACAAAGGTAATGTAAGGTTAGAAACGACAGGTAAGGTTAGAAGAAGCTTCCGCCTGAGCCGACCAATGACGGAAATGACCGACCTAATCCGAACTGTACCCGACCACAGACTTCATAAAAATGCAAATATCTCGGTTATTATTCAAGATAGAGAATAAATGTATATAACAATATTTATAGTAAATTTAATTTGCAATAAGATTAGTTTTATACAATTTTTCGATCCGATGCATAATAACAGAGATATTTTGAATTATCGAAAATCCCCCCTCTAAACCCCCATCCCTCTAGTCTGATTTCAGCCATTAACGAACTTGATCTGTCTTTTTACATAAAACGGTTAAATATCGAGTTTCGTAACGATAAAAAAAAAATTGCGAACGCTAGAGCGTTAACAGACAAATATATATATATATATATATATATATATATATATATATATATATAAATATTTGCATATAATTTTGAATGGACCTCATTTTCGTCATCTCCTGGGTAGGATCGATGGACGTTTGAAGAAATTTTTCGAAAAAAGTCCGTTACGCAGGGGCTTCGACACCTAAGCAGAATTTCCTCGTGAAGTTCTACAAATAGGTAAATCTGCATACTGGTAACACTTAACAACACCGTGAATAAATGCAAACGGTAATGAGAAATCTTTCAGTCAATTTTAATAACATAAAAAGCGTCTGAAATGTAAATAAATAGCATAGCCATCATCTGTCTGGCTGAAGAGATAGCTAAAAATATTCATCACCAGAAATAAAAAAAATACTGAAATATATTCGAATATAATATATTAATTTCATTAAAAACTATCTACTATATCTATTACTGTAATTTATTATGAATCAGAATATTTTTTTTCTCAGTCTCTCAAATTTTAGTAATCCAAAAACTTAGACGGTGAGGGGGCATCAACAAAACATATTTGCATGTATCTAGTATAATAAAGGTCTCTCGAAAACAATATTTGGTATTTAAGCTTCCAATAAAGTGGTCTAATACGTAACAGAGCATTGTTTATTTGACATGAGTAGGAGCAGGGGTTTGCTGAAGGCTAAAAATTGAAAAATACAAATATCTCAGTTAAAGTGAACAGGATTTATTCAAGATAGAGAATAAATGTATATAATAATGTTCATTGTACATTTAATTTGCAACAAAATTGGTTATACACACTTTTTCGATCCGCCTTACAGTAACGGAGATATTTTGAATTATGGAATGTATATCTCCCAATGGTAAAATTTATATGTAAATGTATATCTCCAAAATGTTTACATAAAACGATTATATATCTAGTTTGGTAACGATAACACAAAAATTGTGACCGCTAGAGAGGTACCAGTCACACACACACACACACACACACATATATGTGTGTATATATATATATATATATATATATATATATATATATATATATAATTAAACGGACCTCATTTTAGTCATCCACTAGGTAGGATCGATGACCATTTGAAGAAGGTTTTTGAAAATTGCGTCTGAGTTCAATCTCAGTAACTGATTTCCCTTAAGGGAAATCTGCTAACAAAGTCAGCCACGCAAGGCTGTGCAAACTAAGCAGACTTCACATGTGCTGATCTGACACGCCAGTGATCTCATTTCACCACATACTCGCTATTTCTATATAAAAAAAAAAACGATAAGTAGAAAAGAGGGTTAAATGATGTCTGAAAACAAAACGCACGAATATTTGAGTTACGAAAAAGTGAATAAAACAGAAATTGGGCCCAATTTCAGGCAATAACTAATATGATCTTTGGTGTCTACTTAAACGGTTAAATATCGAGTATGGTGTAAATTAAATAAACATATTCGAAACAAGAAGGTAAACTCGTAATTGATGACGTGAACACACAATGAATTTGCATGTATCTTGCATAATAAATGTCTTTTAAAATCAGAATTGGGAATTTTGGCTTTGAATAATATATTTCATGTTATAAGAGCTGACTGTTAAAATGACATGGTTAGGAGTGGGCGTTTGCTAAAGGCTGAAAAATCCAAATATATTGGTTAATATTCATGATAGAGAAAATATGTAAATAACATGATTTAGAGGTAATTAAATTTCATATTGGAGATATTTTGAATGTTCAAAATACTCCTTTCAGTAGTTAGCGAACTTGATATTAAGTTTTACATAAAATATTTAAATATCGAGAATAGTAACGATCAAACATACTTTGCGACAGCTAGAAAGTTAACAGACAAATATACAAATGTACGTATATACATATATATATATATATATATATATATATATATATATATAATTTTGAACGAACGAATCGGGATAGGATCGATGGACATTTGAAAAAATCTTTCGAAAATCGCATCATGAGTACAACCTGAATAGCTGATTTCCTCCCTTACGGGAAATCTTCTAATACACAATATTCGTGAGTGGTAGAGTCCATAACTATTGTTTAAAACGTTTAATACGTTCAACACACATTGAACACATCAAGATATTCATGCCCAAGCAAAAAATTTGATACTCAATTCGTGGCAGAAATTTTGGTTTGCCACAACTGATAACAAATTACGAGAACTGAAACATATACTTGGTGAATAGCCTTCCTCAAAAAGGCTATTTAGAAGAGAAGTAGTTTTAGCGAGGTTAAGAATTGGCCATTAACGGCTGACTCACACTTACTTACTGGAAAAGACGAACCCTACTGCCAACACTGTAACTGTAAACTTACTATAAAACATAAAAAGGGTGCGCCAGTATCGTACTTATTGGAAAAAAGTCCCCAGCGGTGAGTTTGGCGGGTAGAGGGGTGTGAAGGGTACGAATTTTCTAGAAGGGAAGCCCCTAAGTTGTCCCATTGTAGTCAGTTGCCATCATGCTCTGGCCTTGAGAGCAGCGGCCCTTCGCACATTCCACCGGCAAAACATATGATACTCAATTCATGGCAGAAAGCTTGGTTTGCCACAACTGACAACAAACTTCGAGAACTGAAACGTGTACTACGTAAATGAAGTTCCTCAAAAAGGCAATTTAGAAGATAAGAAGTAGTTTTCACGTAGATAAATAAAGAACGAGATTTATTTAAATTTTAATGTATTAGAAATTGTAGAGTGATAGTTTAGCAACTATAAATTTCTTATTTGCGATAGACTGCAATTGGGTCTTTTTTACATTAACCCCACATTTCGTATTAGGTTATAATCACATGATTTTAGAAATACCAGTGATAAAACTCTTGCTAATAAACTATTATAAACATTGATAAAAGAAAGTTTAAAGAGAAACTGAACCACATTTATTACAAGTATAAAATTAACAATAATAACATTGTTTTGGTGGCCAATAAACCCTCCTACTTAATAATATTGCGTTAAATATGTCTCAAACCATGTGTCCTTAATGACGCTGTCTTCATTTCTGCAACTCAACTTATTGCACCTCCATCTCTGGGGCATACATCACCTGTACTACACAACTTCATGTAATGATCATTTCTGCAGGTCCTTTTTCTGTGAATAATCCAGAAATCCTGGTAAAATTTCAAAGGGTCTGATTCATGTTTATCAATAACGATGCTACTAACGTTCTCAAACAGTTGTGGAAGGTAATAAATTGAAACAGTTATTACTGTTGACTTGCCATCCTTTGTAAGCCATTCTCCGACTGGTACAGCTAGTGGAGGCTCATAGAGAAAGATGTAGCCGTTAGTTTAATTACCTATGTGTAGTAGAACTTCTCCTGATGAGGCGTCATAAGGATGAGAAACTAATTGAGGAATAAAAACGATTTGAATAATCATTTTAAGTTTTCATTTATTGCTGATCATCCACCATAGGCTAGTTAAGTAAAGTTAAATAAGTCATTTTATCGCAACCAATTTTTGTTGTATATATCATATTAACCCTACGTCGGGCGCAGCTGGCCTGAGGGACCCGGAAAACATATGTTTGATGCGCCGCCTCATCCTGTCTCCCCTGTGAGACGCCATTCCCAATAGTTTCCTGATTCGTGTTCATGCTTAGAATCCCCTACTATAGTCTATTGCCATCCTTCATCCAGCACGTCTGGTCCCTAGCTGTGAGGCCGACTGCACCCAAATGCTCCTTAATTCCGAAGATTGTTTTTTTTTTCAAGATATATCTATTGCAATCGTTTCTTTAACTAATATTAATGCTATTCAGTACGGAAGATCGTCGATATCTAAGTGCTAGTCTAACTCTGGCCTCTCAGGTCGAATTCGCCTTATCAATTTTACTTTTTTTAGTTTAAGCTTCATTCTATTCTAATAGAGTCATTATTTTACGTTATAAATAGTATATTTGTTTTCCTTTGATCCTTGCGAAGTCTGTTCTACCAGCGTTTTAAATTATAATTAATTATTTTTGGAGTGGGGGGTTAAAATATGTGGGCGTCCTCTCAGGCCGGGTGCGCCCGATTTTGTTTCGTCCAGAGGTGCTCCCGACGGAGGGATAAACATGTTATATACTGCTTAAATTTCAAGTCTTTTTAATATAATGTTCTAGCTAAGTGAGAAATGCAGTACAGAATATGATATGATGTCATGTAGGGGATGGGGAATGTGTTTAGTATTCCGGAGCCCCAACGTAACGGGGTTCTGATCCATCGGGAGTGGGGAAAATAAGGGCATTTACCCGAGTGATGGGCGATTTTTCCGACGGCTAGGCCACATAGGCTGGCTGAATGGAGAGACGAAGCCCAAGCAGCGGCGAGCAAGTGCTAAGTGAATTCATGGGCCTCTTGATTATGCTATTCACCCAGAACGAGTCGAATAGCCCTAGAGCCCTAGAGAGAATAGAGATAATTACTAGCGTTTCCAGAGCCCCACATACACACCCTGTTTAAACGTATTTTCTCTACCCTCTCAACCACCTACCAATATAATACCCTCGACTATTAGCATTTAAATAACTATCAGGTAGCAAAGGAAGATATTTACATGAGCCGTAAATAGGCCACATCCTTAATGTTTATCACTTTCTTTTGAATAACCTGCTATGTATTGAGTAAAACTTAGAATCAAGTTTTAGATCTCACCATTTAGCCATTTTTTTGACATAATAAATTATTTCTCTTAACCAGTTCAATAAAAAAAACAACAACACCTCAAATGATTTTTGAAACCGATTTTATTTCTCTACTAGTTTAGTCCACATGCCCACATAAAAATAAAATCCGCTTCCTAAGCAGATTTCCCATGAGCATCACGTATTTGCATTTATCACAAACCGTAAACGTTCAATGAGAACAATTTTTTGTATTTAGGCTTCGAGTAATGTGCTTCAATATATAACAGCTTATTGCTAATATGACATGAGTAGGAGTGGGGGTTTCCTGAAGACCGAACACTACAAAATGAAAATACCTTGGTTAATAATCAAGGTATTGAAAAAATGTCTATACCAACATTTATAGAACATTACATTTGCAATATGAATGATTTTATACAAATTCAATTCGACGCAAAATAGCGGAGATATTTCGAATTTTCGAAATTCTCCCCTCTAACCCCCCCCCCCCTTCCACTGGTGTGATTAGCCGTTAACGAACTTGTCCTCCAAAACAAGCAACCCAAAAGTGTATATAACAAAAGTTACACTAAATAACAAAATAAGCAACTTTTATCCTGTGCATATTTGCCGAAAAACCAATAGGAAACGAAATATCGCTATTTTTAATTTTAGGCCTTTCTTACAACCCCCACTCCTGCTCCATCTGCCGGGCTGATTTGTGAATCTAAACCATCCAGGGCGTCACCCAAACGCATACAAAAAATCATTCAAATCGGTCCTGCCGTTTAGGAGGAGTTCAGTGACATACACACGTACAGTAGAATTATATATATATATATATATATATATATATATATATATATATATATGTAGTTGCACAATTTTCTGACTTGGAAATTAATTATATTTAATCACGTATTAAGAATGGCACCAGGGAGTAGATCTAGCCGCTCCTAGACGACCAATCAGTGGGCAAGTTGGAGCCTGGAACTTTCTAGTGCAACATATATAAAAGTCGCCCAGTTCGCCACGGGGTCAGTTTAGTTTTCTTAATTGAACATCAATGCATCTTTTAATAAGGGTGGTAACCTGTAGAGAACCCGTCCCAAATAGCCTAAGTTGCAAAAAGTGGACGTTAACAAATAATAATAATAATGCATCTTTTAATGAAAGTCAGTTCAGTACAGTACATAGTTAAACATCAGTCCAGTGCAGTGTTTAGTGAACATCAGTGATTCGAGTGATCGCGAGTTATTGTGCTGTGTAATAAGAACATGAAGGGAACAGTACTTAATAGCGAAAAATAATTTACCAAGTGTGTAAAAGTGAGTAGTCATCGTTAAATAAATTATGTAAGTATAAAAACGTTAAAATTTGTGTATTTAATTTTACAATACAAAAGGACCCTAATAATAAACTTTTATTCATTTTGTAATGGACGTAACTATATATACATGGAGTTATAGCTTATTCAAAATTTTAAGGTCACAACCATTTTAGGACTCGACATAAATTTAAATTGATTTACATGCATTAAACTTCGATGTCTTTTAATGTTGGTTTAAAACTGCATAACTGAATAATTATTGTCAATATTTCACACTTCGTATAAAAAAAAATAGGAAGTATGAAGGGGAGTCAAGCCATTAAACTGGAAGTACTATTGAGTATTGAGTTTGAACGATGCTTGACATGAAGTGTAGGGAGTACTCATGTTGTTTATTTTATACCTCAGTCTATGACAGGAAATCGAAAATTGCCCTCTAGGACTTTTTGATTTTGCGTTATAAGCCATAAATGGAGCTCTTCATCACTCGACTATATACAGTAAGTACTTTAAGCATTTAGTTTAGATTCTAAATGTCATATCATCCAGATAAAATAACTTAAAACAAGTCGTGTTCGAATGTTCCCTAGCTAAGCGGCCTGAAAAAAAGCCCGTTACGCAGATGAGACACTACTAATCTGATATATTATCTATTTCTAAATAAAATGCCGATGAGTAGAAGTGGGGGTTTACTAAGAAAGTACGGAACCACTCGCTTCATATTTGCATTACGAAGAAACGTATAGAACAATAATTGAAAACCATCACTATTTTAACAGGATTGGTTCTATAAAATTTTTCGACCTGACATTTAACAATGGAGTAATTTTGAATTTCCGAATACCCCCTCCATCTAAACCCCTATTATTCCTAGGTCAGATTTCAGCTATTAAAAAATAAGAACTTTAGTATTGAATGAAATCTTTAAAAATTGAGTTTGGTATAAATCAAGAAAGCATTTTCAAATCTAGAAATAACGACTGATTACATCATTACACAACGTATTCACATGTATTCACACCTCATTTAGTGAAAATCTGATGAAAAGCTTGGAATAAGACGGTTCAGGATCTGTTCCTTCATTATTAAAAAAGGGGGTGTACTGAAAGCTGAAAATTGAAATTATCAAATATGTTGCGTAACATTCAAGATAGAGTAAAAGTCTGTCACTCAGGGACGTAACCCTAGGGACATTACGTAAACAGATTTCCCACGTGCGCCACTTCAAAATTTTCGTTTTCCTCAAAAGGTAAAAGTTCAATGAGAACAACATATCTGCGAACAACAAGAGCTTCACAATATATCTGCTTATTGTTAATATGCCATGAGTAGGAGTGGGGTTTACAAAAATAACCAAAACTAAAAAATGCAAATAACTCAATTAATCGTCAAGATAGTGAAATATTTATAGAACACATTTTCAATAAGATTGGTTCTATGCAATTTTTCGATCCGACGTATAATAACGGAGGTATTAGGAATTTCCAAAATTCCCCTCTAAACCCCCCTCCCACTACTCGGATTTCAGCCATTAACAGTTTGACTGCCCATTCCGCCTCGGGCGTGAAGCGCGGCGAAGAGGGGATGCCCGTCACGCCAAAGGGCGGGAACGGTTCATACCGCGTTCCACGAGTTAGTGTGACTCGCATCTGCCTGAGAGCGTTGTATCGCACGGGCGTCGCGCCAAATTTCAAATTTTGCTAACGCTCTCGGGCATGATGGGTACCTAAGATGGAAATTCCTTCCTAGGTGCCCGTCACGCCCAAAGGAGTAATTTTTATTTCCTCCCTTTTTTAACCCCCACATTAGATTTGCAACAAATATCATTGGTTTTTTTAAAAATATTTATGCATATTTCAAGTCAAATAACACGAAAAATGAAATGGGCCTCCAACCAACTTCACTTATTTTTGTGGGCAGTCAAACTGTTAATGAACTTTATCTTTAGTTTTACATGAAACGTTTAAATATGGAGTTTATAACAGATATATTTACCTTAAAATATTTAAATATATATACATGTTACGGTGAAACACCGAAATCTGGAGAATGTCGACATTCACCGGTGACTGTCAACATTCACATAGTCGCTTGGTGTATGTCCCAAAACTTTGCTACCCTTATTTCTGACTTTCGCTGGTGAATGTCGACAGAGCATATCTGTGATTGTTGACATTCACCGGTGAGGGTCCGAATGTACAAGAATGTAATGAAATATTCGATCTTTCACCGACTTATTTGGTGTTTGTCGACATTCACCGGTGAGGGTCCGAATGTACAAGAATGTAATGAAATATTCGATCTTTCACCGACTTATTTGGTGTTTGTCGACATTCACCGGTGAGGGTCCGAATGTACAAGAATGTAATGAAATATTCGATCTTTCACCGACTTATTTGGTGTTTGTCGACATTCACCGGTGAGGGTCCGAATGTACAAGAATGTAATGAAATATTCGATCTTTCACCGACTTATTTGGTGTTTGTCGACATTCACCGGTGAGGGTCCGAATGTACAAGAATGTAATGAAATATTCGATCTTTCACCGACTTATTTGGTGTTTGTCGACATTCACCGGTGAGGGTCCGAATGTACAAGAATGTAATGAAATATTCGATCTTTCACCGACTTATTTGGTGTTTGTCGACATTCACCGGTGAGGGTCCGAATGTACAAGAATGTAATGAAATATTCGATCTTTCACCGACTTATTTGGTGTTTGTCGACATACACCGGTGAGGGTCCGAATGTACAAGAATGTAATGAAATATTCGATCTTTCACCGACTTATTTGGTGTTTGTCGACATTCACCGGTGAATGTCAATAGCTGGTTTCCCCTTAGGGAAATCTGCTAATAAAAATAAAAATTGTAATTTAGTAGGGAAAAACAGGTGAGGGGATAATGGGAAGGTTCTGCCTGTTAATATTTGAACAATTGAGAGAATGGAGGAGGGGAACAAAGCCATTATTCTTGTATAGCGTTATGAATAGTTTGGCAAGTTGGGGGTAGTTGATACCTGTAAGTTTGTATCTGAGTTCTTGGTGCTGGCCATGTCCTGTTCCGGCTTAGGGGACTTGGAGCCAAGCCTCTCCCTTATAGTAGCAGCCCATCCGCCTTTACTGTTTGAACCAAAGCCAACTTCTTCAACTCTCAAACAATCCCCTCTACTCTTAACCAAGAGGCGGTCTCTGGGCTAAGTGCCCTCCTGTTGTACGCGTGTGAGTTGTTCTCTGAGGGTAACTTTGATGAATGCATTATTCGTCTTTCCGTTATTTTATATTACTGGATTAAAAATTGATTGAGTCAGCTTAACAGCTTCCTTCTACGTGTTGTCGTTTCGTAGAAAAAAAAAAAAAAACCCCCCACATGACTCCCTTGTATTCTGAATTAAATGTACTAACGGTTTTCCAAAATTTTATTTAAAAGTATTTTATTTGAACGTTATATGCGATGTCTGTTCCAAGACATAGAATAAAAAAAAATCACATTAAGGCCTCGTGCCCTATGAGTTGTTTATTATATGCGACATAGTGCTTCTAGAACACACGCTGGAGCCTTTCTTGCAGCCGTTCCTTAAAGAAAATCAGGCATTCTTGCCGTAAAATTGAAAATTCAAATTTAGGACATTTGCAAAATCTAGTTATAGACCTCCCCTTTCGATCAATCCCCACCCAGGTTGATGGGCGGAGGGCTTGAGGAGAGTGAAATTGAAAAATTGTAAAAGTTCCCGTACCTATTGAGATACGAGCGTTTGGTAGGACCTTTAACATAAAAGTCCGCCACGCAGGGGCTGCGTAAGCTAAGCAGATTTCCCACGTGAAGTTTTCAATAGAGTAATTTCATGATAGCCGAACAGTCCCGGAAACGGCCGAACTAGCTTTTGGCAAAAACTCATGACTAGAACCGAAATTAGCAGAACTCATCTCGTCTGTTATCCGCGCACACTTAATAAAAAAGAAAATATATCGGTTTAAAAATATCGTTAGGTTAAAAAATATAAAACGTTTAAATATTGAGTTTGGTAAAGATCAAGCAAAAATTGCGACCGCAAGAACGTTAACAGGCATATATATAAAATTTTTAACGGACCTCATTTTCGTCATCACCAGGATAGGATTGATGGACATTTGAAAAAAAAGTTTTGAAAACCGCGTCATGAGCACGACCTCAATTGCTGATTTGACATAAGGGAAATCTGCTAAAAATGCCTATTTATAATGAACTATGTGATTTTCCCCCGTTTTTGAGGCACTGGATGTCGAAGGAAGCTGATCACAGGTAAAAAGAAGGTTACCTCTGTTAGAGGCTGCGTTAAGTAAGCAGATTTCCCATGTGCATCTCATATTTGCATTTATCTCAATACGCAAAAGTTAAATGAGAACATTATTTGGTATTTAGGCGTCAAATAATATAACTTTTAGCAGATTTCCTTTAGGGCAAATCAGCTATTGATTTCGTACTCGTGACCCGATTTTCGAAATTTTTCTTCATATGTCCATCGGTCCTACTAGGACATGACGAAAATGAGCCTCTAGCGGGCGCAATCTTTATTTGATTGTTATCAAACTTGATATTTAAACGTTTTACGTAAAACTAAGATCAAGTTCGTTAATGGTTGTATTCCGACGAGTGGGAGAGGGGTTAAGAATTTCTATTTGTTATTATCCGTGGTATCGAAAAATTGTATGGAACCAATTTATTCCATATTCAATGTTCTATAGATGTTGTTACGTACATTTTTTTCTCTACTTGGTCATTAACCAAGCTATTTGCATTTGTTTTAGTTTTCGCCCTTCTGTAAACCCCACTCCTACTCATGTCATATGAATAATAAGATTCTTTTTTTTTCTCTTATGAAGCACTATTATTGCTTATTGCTGTTCTTGAAGTCTAAATACCAAATATTGATCTCATTGAACTCTTATGTTTTGTGATAAATGCAAATACATGAGAAATGTGCTTACGCAGCCCCAGCATGACGCTTCAGTAGATCCTCGTTTTTAAAGATCTTACGCATATATTGTGAAACGTCTTTGTCAAAGCTGAAATACTAAATATTGTTTTCAAAGGATCTTTATAATGTGAGAACACTGGGAATATATGCATGCCACCATTAAACCCAGATTTGAGTAAACGAATTAAATATTTCGTATGACTTCCCAATGGTTAAGTAATAGAACCATTTCAATTAAAATACAAGAACGAGGTGGGAAGGGATCAATTAAGCATATTTTAATATTATTTGCATTCAAAGTATCATTTACCGTAACAAATAATATTGCCTTCACATAATGATTCCCTTATATTATGAATCTAATTTAATATTCATTGGTGAGCACAAATCACGAGGTATTTTTTTTTTTATGAAAGAAACAAAATTTGAAATTTAAATCAAATCGCATCTATATTCATTAATATTAAATTTTCGATACAGTTCATATAACTTAATTTTTACAGAAAAGTTTATATTTAAATACGCTGTGCGGAAACTCCTACTATAATGTTTCAGCTTCTTAAGTATGAAGTGTTATATTATGACAATAACAGTTGGAAAATGTGCTTTTGTAGTTTATGACTCTGAGTGACGGACTTTTTTCCTGGCCACTGAAATAATGAAAATGCTTCAGTGACATCGATATATTAATTCATTGTGTGTATTTTGTTAGCAGATTTCCCTTAAGAGAAATCAACTATTGAGGTTGTACTCCGACATATTCCGCCACGCATGGGCTGGATTAACTAACCAGATTTCTCATGAGCTGGAATGTAAACTGGTTATGTCATCTCACCATATATTCTTTATTTCTACTCTTTTCTAAGTCGAAATTCGATGAGAAATATTGAGGATTTATTGATGGCTGAATACAAGAAAGTAGTAATAACTCATTAAATATTTGTGTCATGAGAACATGTATATCCCTCCGTCGGGGGCAGCTAGCCTGAGAGGCCAGGAAAACATACTTTTTGATACCACGCCTCATTCTGTTTCCCCTGTGAGAGGCCATTCCCAGTAATTTCCTGATTTGTGTTCATGCTTAGAATCCCCTACTTTAGTCTATTGCCATCCTTCATCCAGACCGACTGGTCCCTAGGTGGCTTGTGAGGGCTACTGTGCCCAATTGCTCCTTAATTTCGAAGATGATTTTTTTTCAAGATATATCTATTGCAATCGTCCCTTTTACTAAGATTAATGCTATTCTATATGGAAGTTCGTCGATATCTTGAGAAATAAGTGCTAGTCTAACTCTAGCCTCTCAGGCCGAATGCGCCTGATCAATTTTACTTGTTTTAGTATAAGCTTCATTCTATTCTAATAAAAACAATATTTTACGTTATAAATATTATATTTGGTTTCCAAAGATCCTAGCGAAGTCTGTCCTACCAGCGTTTTAAATTAAAATTAATTAGTTGGGTAGTGCGGGCTTAAAATATGTGAGCGGCCTCTCAGGCCGGGTGGGCCCGATTTTGTTTCGTCCAGAGATGCGCCCGACGGAGGGATATATTCAAGAGTCGTAGAGCATTGGCAGTATATTAAGGCCAGTTCTATAACATTTTTCGATGGGATTCATAATAACGGGGATATTTTGAATTATGGAATCCACCCCTCCTCTTTCAATAACCCCTCTTCCCCTATCCCACGTACTGTTTCAGCAGATATTTTGGATATGATCTTTATTGTGGACTAAAATAGTTAAATATCGAGTATAGTTTAGATAAACCAAACATTATTCAGTCCAAACAGTAAAATCTTACTTGATGACGCCATCACACAATCTATTCGCATGTATTTCACTAAAGGCCCGCTGGAAACAATATTTCGTATTTAAGCTTGAAATAAGACCTTTCATGATGTAGTGATATATTGTTAACGTGTGATGACTAGATGTGGTGGTTTACTTAATGGTGAGAATTAAAAAGTGCTAATTTCTGGGTTAATGTTTAGATACCTTAAAGAATTTTTTTTTTGTTTTTTTTTCCAAATATCATCCTTCATTGAGCACCCACTCGTATTCATCTCATAATAACACTAAGCTAGGATCAAGAAGAGATGAAAAATGGGAGCTCGGCGGGGTTTTAAAACAAATAAGGTCCGTCACGCAGGGGCTGCGTAAACTAAGCAGATTTCCCACGTGAAGTTTTACAATAGAGAAATCCGCCTAATAACAACAGTAGTAGTAAGGAATCTCTAAACCTATTCACGAGGGACGAATAGTTACCGAAACGGCCCGCACTAGCTCTCGGCGGAGAGTCCCGAACATAGCCGACTCCTGCCGACCACACTCATGCATACAAATGCAAATATCTCGGTTACTATTCAAGATACAGAATAAATGCATAGAACAAAATTTACAGTAAATTTAATTTGCAATAAGATTAGTTTTATACAAATTTTTGATCCGATGCATAATAACAGAGATATTTTGAATTTTCAAAAATCCCCCCTCTAAACCCCCTCCCTCTAGTCCGATTTCAGCCATTAATGAACTTGATCTGTTTTTTTTACATAAAACGGTTAAACATCGAGTTTCGCAACAATCAAACAAAAATTGCGACCGCTAGAGCGTTAACAGACAAATATATATATATATATATATATATATATATATATATATAATTTTGAAAGGACCTCATTTTCGTCATCTCCTGGGTAGGATCGATGGACATTTGAGGAAATTTTTCAAAACTCGCGTCATGAGTACGACCTCAATAGCTGATTTCCCTTAAGGGAAATCTGCTAAAATGTACCTCAACATGACCGTATATTGAGTCGGATCGAAGAATGTTATCTAGACAATCTTGCCAATCGTTAAATGTCCTAAAATTTTGCGCTATTTCCGTTTTCTCTAATTTGAATATTAAGAGCTTCGTTTTCAGGCTTGAGTAATCCTCACTTCTATTCATGGGATTTTAACTTTTCAGCAGTTGTATTACTGATCATCTCATGTCCAACTTAAATTGACCAGGGCCCAGATGCTACGTGGCGGTTGTTAAAATGGCCAGACATACTCATTTTCTGTCGTGGCAAGAAATTGTCGCTACGTTTTAATTCAAGTTGTTTCAAACCAGTTTGTCAAGTTGTCAAAGCTAGACGATAGAGCAATTAAATAAAATTTATTTTTCAATCCTAAGGCCTTTAACTTACCTCTCCTGAATAGTATTCCAGTGTATTCTTTTTTATAAGCGTATTTCCCAATATTGGAAAGCGTTAAGCATTTCGACTCAATTATTGATGTTTTTATCTTATTTCGTCTGTATTCCTTCATTCTGTTGGATAATGCCAATTTTCTTTCATCAGACCATTTAGATCTGTAGGGTTTTGGTCTTGCTTGCTCTGGTTTGACTTCCAATTTGTTCACTTTGTTGCGGAAGGAGCTTCTATCTGAGGTGCCGGTTATGTTGGCATTTCGCATGTCTTTTCGTACTTTTTTTAACCATGGTGTTGTGCCTTTGAGTGATGATATGTAGTTTAGCATCCTTTTGGTTAGTCAGGTGTCTGGTAGTCTACCTGTGTCCGAAAAATTTCTTTATTTTTCTAATGCCGACTTCAATGTTTGAGTATTTTTTAGTTGTCTCGATTGTTAGCAGTCTGTTGCCATGAAGAGTGAGTCTTGGGCCGAGTATTTTCGGAATAATTTTTCTTTCTTCTTTCTTGATTTCTTCAAGTTCGTATTTCTTGTTGAGTGAGAGTGTTCCGCTAGCGTAGAGGGTTGCCGGTTTGATGACGGTGTTGTAGTGTCGAATTTTGGTTTGCCTTGAAATGCATTTGAAGTCGACGAATGTGCATGTCACTGGTTTGTTTCTAATTGCATTTTGGCTATAGTTTTTAGGTTGAATATTTTTTCTGGACAGGATCGGTTTGGCTTTTATTTTAATTATTATGAGTTCAATAAAATGTCAAATGTACATCAAATGTGCTCCTTGGGATTGCTTTTCGCGTTAGTGTGGAATTGGTAATGTTAATCTTTCAATTTTCGATTATTTCTGCGATTATTGATAGCCACATTGGACATGGATTATCTCAGCTTATTGACAAACTTAGTAGGAATAAGACTTAATGACTGGCAGCTGGTGCCTTCGACTCCATTTCCAAGCTACTAATTGATCAGATTAGTGAGAGCACCTTGTAAAGCTGCTGAGGAATCAGCCCTAATAATTACCTCCTCTACTTGCCTCTCTCCATCCCTTAGTCACTTCTCTCGTCCTATCTCCTTTTCAATAGAATGCTAGCGGTTGTAAATGGCCTCACATTAATAGAGAATAACACGTAAGTACACCCTTATCACAGCATATCTACTATACAAGAAAGTTGATAATGAGGTAAACAGTAGTATAGACTTGCTGTAACGTCATATCCAGAATTAGTATTTCATATTAATGTCACCATTGGCTTAAAAGATAAGTGTACTTGAAAGACACTTGAGAAAGTCTCACTTAATGTACTCCCTTTGAGGTAGAATAATTATATTCAATGATTTGTGCTTCAGACATAAATTGTACTGGAAGGAAACAACAGAGAGTAGGATGTCAAAACGTGAATTGCTATAAGGGCCAGATGATTTGATATATACTATTCAAGAAATTCGAGAGGAAATTAATGTCTTAGCACATGGGTCACAAATCTGAAGACAGTAAAGTTATCATCGACGAGAGATGAAAAAGAATGATGGAAAATGGGAAGTAATAATTCCAATAAGACATATTTTTCTATTTTTCCAGATTTCCCCTTATGGGAAATCAGCTACTGAGGTCATGACACGATTTTCGAAACTTTTCCTCAAATGCCCATCAATAGAATGGAGAAAATTGGATTCATCTCTCTCTCTCTCTCTCTCTCTCTCTCTATATATATATATATATATATATATATATATATATATATATATATATATATATATATATATATATTTCTGTTACGGCTCTAGCGGTCGCAACTTTTGTTTGATCGTTACCAAACTTGATATTTAAACGTTTTATGTAAAACTGAAAATCAATTTAGTTGATGGCGAAAATCCGACTAGTATGAGGGGGGGGTCGAGAGGGGGGGGGTTAGAGGGGGATAATTTCGAGAACTCTTAATATCTCCGTTATTATACGTTGGATCGAAAAAGTGTATAGAATAGTTCTTATTGCAAATTAAATGTTCTGTAAATATTGTTATATTCGTTTTTTCACTATCTTGATTATTAACCGAGGAATTGGATTTTTTTAGTTTCCGGCCATCAGTAAAACTCCACATCTACTCATGGCATATTAACAATAAGCAGTTATATCATGAAGCACTCTATTTGAAGCCTAAATACCAAAATTCTCATTGAACTTTTACTTTTGGAGATAAATGCTAATACGTGACGCACGAAGGAAATCTGCTTAGTTAACGCAGCCCCTGGGAGACGGACTTTTTATATGTCAAAAAAGTTAAGAAAATGACTAATAGTATGATTACTATTTGTAATTGTAATTTTAACAACTACAATTAGGCCAGGTGCACACACAGCGGATTTTTCCGAGCGGATGTTTTACTGTCGCCGCCGTTCCAATAGTAGTCCACTGTAGTACATTTGAGTTTGCACACTCGATGGAAAAAAAAACGATCGGTAAGTTTAACGTCGGCGGTAGCTGTGCAGCCGCCCGGTGCCACTGGAGCCAAAGGAAGTTTTACCGTCACTTCCAAGTAGTGGCCTACGTAACCAAATGAACGTTTGCACACATAGCGGATTTTACCGCTAATACGTTTAGCAGTTGAACTCTCTTGCATGCACCTACTGTTTTGTTTCCGCATCCGCGTATCCTCTCCCCCTTGTGTTTTGTTGTCATGAGTGAGGAAATTGATAATGAAATTCTTATTTCATTAGTGGAATCAAAGCCTGTGTTTGGGATAAAACTTTAGACAGTTTTAAGGACCGAAATGCTACGAAAATCGCTTGGCATGCTGTGTGTGTGGAATTACGAAGTGACTTCGACCAGATGCCAGAAAATGAAAGGAATAATTTCTACCGGTTGAATACAGTTCCTCATTTTTGCATTTCTCCGCTGAATGGTATCTTTTAACCGGTCATGCAGTTCATCAAAGGAAGTCATTGGCATCCTGAAATAGTTGAAAAATTTCTTGTCATGTTGCTTCAACTCATCAAACAATGTGTAGAATGCGCCAGCCTCATTTCTTCGTTCATTAATTGGATGAATCCAAAACAGTCGATTTTTTCTTCGCCTTCTCATTCGGCGACGGAATAAGAACAACGTTATGAGCTGATAGGTTCCAGAACTACAACTGCTGGTACCGACGTAAATTTTTCTGCCTATTGGCGACGGTAAAATATCCGACCATAAGCAACGGTAGGTTGTCCGCTCGGAAAAATCCGCTGTGTGTGCAACTGGCCTTACTGTTATCTATAGATAATGATCCGTAGGTATTTTATGGTGACTGTATTTACAAATCAGTCACCTCATCTACCCTCGGAAAGAGAGGAGGAATCGCCTCAAAATATTTCTAGATTAATTTGCATGTAATTTCTATGAATGGGAATTGCAATAGTAGTGGCCTTGGACATGATTATCTTAGCTTAGTGATGTATACAAGAGGAATCAGGCTTAATGACTGGCTGCTACAGCCTTCGACTCCATTTCCAAGCTACTAATTGATCAGATTAGTCAGAGCACCTTGTGAAGCAGCCGAGGAATCAGCCCTAATAATTATCTCCTCTACATGTCTCTCTCCGTCGCTAAGTGACTTCTATCTCGTTTTGAATGGAATCGTAGGTGGTGAAATTAAACCCAGCCTAATACAGAAGCACATGTATTAATATATTTTCCAAGAATGCCGACTGAAAGGGTATTTCCTCGCGAACTGCCTGTTATCAGCCATGGCTCAAAATGTTGACATAACGACATTAAGACATATATTACCAAAGGGAACCTTTGGCTAATAATGAGTAAGTCGTTTTGGGCTGGGAGAAGGATATTAATGTGCATTAAAGCTTAGGTGTTAAGGTATTTGGGTAAAGAGGAATCGTTTATTCGTTTACTACTTAGAAAACGGGAATTTATTTCATGACAGATTCCTTACCCAAATACCTTAACACCAGGCATTCAGAAATAAAATGTCTCATACATTTGAGATATTAAATGTTTTTACGGGTTGACTTAGAAATAGTTTCCCGTGGAAATACAAAATGCCCGAAACGCAGGGGCTGCGTAAACGGAGCAGATTTCCCACGTGAAGGTTTACAAAAGATAAATCTACATACTGGTAATACCACCGTTAATATTAACTGAATTAATACAAACGGTAATGAGAAATCTTTCAGTCAATTTACCATATAGTAAACTCAAAAAGGTAAGCGTCTGAATTGCAAACAAACAGGCCAGCCAACCTCTTAGAGCTGAAAAGGTAGATAGAAATATTCTATATCGGAATGAAAAACAATTGCTGAAATATATCTGAATAAACATATTCATTTTAATGCAAACTATTTACTATAGCTAGTGCTATAATTTATAATGAATCAGAATAATTTTTATCTCAATCACTCGGATTTTAGAAATCCAAGAATAAGAGAAAGGGGGGGTCAACAGAACGTATTTGTTTGTATCTTGTATAATAAAGCTTTGTTGAGAATAATATTTGGTATTTAACCTTGTAATGAAGTGGTTCTATAAATAAAAAATTCTCTTAAATTCTCTTAACATTCTATAAATAAAAATATTTTCTTATTAATAATTGATATATAAATATACACACGTAAGTTCAAAACAACTAACTAAAATGAAATTCAATTCCATTAACAGAAATGGAAATGAAGTTCATTTAATCTCAAGCGATAAGGTAGATTGGCTCTTCATTGATTCAACGAGTTTAAGAAATGAACAACCTGCTGACTCATAAATATCATTACTCAGAATTGAACCATTCATTTGTAATTTACCTTTGCTACAGGCCACGGCTATACATTCGATTAACAGAATCTTTATTAATATGTCTCTAATGTATGTCTGTATTTTTCATTTTATTATGCGGACACGTTCATATCACCATTTTAATTTATCTATGATTTTATTCGTGCTTTACCCAAAATACATTAATATCCCTGATGTATTTTATGTAATTCCGTGTGTCCCTCTAAGAATTAGGTTATTTTTATTTTAGCAGATTTCCCTTGAGGGAAATCAGCTATTGAGGAATTTTTGTTTGATAGTTACCAAACTCGGAAAAGAAAGATCAATTTCGTTAACGGCTGAAATCCGACCAGAGGGAGGGGGGAGGGTTTAGAGGGGTGGAATTTCGAAAATTCGAAATATCTCTGTTACTGTAAGTCTTTTCGAAAAATTGTATACAAACAATCGTATTGCAAATTACATTTACAATAAATATTGTTCTATACATATTTTCCGTGGAATTAGTATTACCCGAGATATTTGGATTTTATAATTTTACGCTTTCTGTAAACCCCCACTCCTACTGGTGTCATATTAATAATAAGCTGTTATATCATGAACCACATCATTCCAAGGTTAAATACCTAATATTGTTTTCAACCAAGCGTTATTATACGAGATACAAACAAATAGTTTCTGTTGACCCCCCCCCCCTTCCTATGTTCTTGGATTACTAAAATCTGAGTGATTCAGATAGAAATTATTCTGATTCATAAAAAATTACAGCTCTAGATTCAGTAAATCGTTTTGTAAATTGTTGCAATAAAATTAATATGTTATATTCAGATATATTTTGTTAATTGTTTGTCTTTCCGGTCTATCTATCTATTCAACACTACGAGATTGGCTGGCCTTTTTGTTTACAATTCAGCCGATTTCCGTTGTAGAGATTATTAACTTGTATTTTAAATTGACTGAAAGATTTCTCATTAGCGTTTGTATTTATACACTTAACATTCACGGTAGTGTTACCTGTATGTATATTTATCTATTGTAAACCTTCGCGTGGGAAATCTGCATAGTTTACACAGCCCCTGCGTGACGGACTTTTATTATTAATTTTAACTTTAGCAGATTTCCCTTAATTCTCGTGAGAGTCCCAGCCTTCAGTAACCCACTCCTCTCATTTTACTCATCGGTTTTAGCAGATTCCTTTAAGGGAAATCAGCTATTGAGGTAGTACTCATGATGCGATTTCCGAAATTTGTCTTCAAATGACCATCGATCCTACCTCAGAGATGACGAAAATGAGGTCCGTTCAAAACTGTATATATATATATAAAACTCAATATTTAGTGGGTTTATGTAAAAAGAAAGATCAAGTTCGTTAATGGCTGAAATCGGACCAGGGAGGGTGGGGGTTTAGAGGGGTAGAATATCGAAAATTCTTAATATCTGCGTTATTATGCGTCGCGTCGAAAAATTAAATAGAACCATTCTTATTGAAAATTTAATGTTCTTATGTACATTTTTTCACTATCTTGATTATTAACTGAGATATTTGTATTTTCAGTTTTCGGTAATTCAGTAAACCCCCCACTCTTACTCATCTCATATTAACAATATTCCATTTTAAAATGAAGCATTATATTTGAAGCTTAATTACCAATTATTGTTCTCATTGAACTTTTATTTTTTGAGATAAATGCAAAAACGTGACGCACGTGGGAAATCTGCTTAGTTAACGCAACCCCTGCGTGACGGACTTTTTTGCGTAGAATTAAGGAATATGTTGAGTGATGAGGTTACGCTTATGTCGTTCGAGCAGGTGGGGTATCTTCTTAGTTTATGCGGTCCCTGTGATCTACATTAGACTTCATTTAGCCTTGAAGAATACCTACATATTAGTAATTCCATTAATTTTAAACAACATACGGTACAAAGGGATTAATGGTCATAAACCTAAAAAAAAAGAAAGAAATTTCCAAATATACAAAAGGACAATAGTTCAGAAGCTTTTAATTATGTTCGAAGGCTTTTAAAGGGCTACTTGCTGAATAATACACTGAGTATGTATCTCCTGCATCTTTGAAGTTACAAGTAGCAACTGTCGGCATGGAAAGAGGGATACATAGACAAAGCAGACAAATGTTTCCGTCATTCTGTTAGAGCACTCGCAACAACGAAATTGAATTAAACTTTAAGACTGATCATGTTCCAAGGGTCAACATTCCCTACACACTCAAACTCCTCTCAAGAGAGTTTTTATACTCTACGGCGCCAATGTTAAGAGGATTATGATCAACAGCATTCATGCATGACCGTCAAGCCTTGACTCAAGAAATAAAAGTCCGTCACGCAGGGGCACCGTAAACTAAGCAGGTTTCCCGCTTGAAGTTTTACAGTAGAGAAATCTGCCTAATAACAACTGTACTAGTAAGAAACCTCTAAACCAATTCTCGAGGGACGAATAGTTATGGAAACGGCCGCCAGAGCTCTCGGCGGAAAGTTCGAACAGCCGAATCCTGGCGACAACACACAGAATACAAATGCAAATATCTCGGTTAATATTCAAGATACAGAATACATGTATAGAGCAATATTTATAGTAAATGTAATTTGCAATAAGAATGATTCTATACAATTTTTCGATCCGACGCATAATAATGGAGATATTTCGAATTTTCAAAAATCTCCCCCTTTAAACCCCCCCCCTTCCACTGGTCCGATTTCAGCCATTAACGAACTTGATCTTTCTTTTTACACAAAACGATTAAAATCCGAGTTTGGTAACGATCAAACAAAAATTGCGACCGCTAGAGCGTTAACAGACAAATATATATATAGATAGATAGATAATTAGATATAATTTTGAACGGACCTCATTTTCGTCGTCTCCTGGGTAGGATCGATGGACATTTGAAGACATTTTTTGAAACTCGCGTCATGAGTACGACCTCAATAGCTGATGTCCCTTAAGCGTCACGCAGGAGCACCGTAAACTAAGCAGGTTTCCCTCTTGAAGTTTAATAGCAGATAAATCTACATACCAGTAACACAACACCACCTTGCATATTAAGTGAATAAATACAAACGGTAAAAAAAATCTTTCCTCTCCCGACAGGAAGCGTGTGAAATGTAAACAAACAGGTCTCCCTAAGTCTCACCGGAAAGAAAAAGAATTACTGAAATATATCAGAATATATTATTTATTTTGATCGAAAACTATTTACTATATCTATTACTGTAATTTATAATGAATCAGAATAATTTTTATCTCAATCAAATTTTAGTATTCTAAGAACTTAAGAGGGGGCGGGGGGTTACCAGAACATTGGATGTATTTCGTATAATAAAGGTCTCTAGAAAACAATATTTGGTATTTAAGCTTCGAATAATGTGGTTTATTATTTAAAAGAGTATTGTTTATGTAACATGAATAGAAGTGGGGGTTTGCCGAAGGCTGAAAACTGAAAAATACAAATACCTCGGTTTATACGCAAGATAGAGAATAAATGTACATAATAATATTTATAGTACGTGTAATTTTCAATGAGATTCGTTTAAACCAATTTTTCGAAGCGAAGTATGATAACGGAGATATTTGGAATTTTCGAAAATCCCCCTTCTAAACTCCTCCTCCAAATGGTTCGATTTCAGCCATTAACGAACTTGATCTTTCTTTTTACATAAAACGGTTAAATATAGATTTTTGTAACAATGAAACAAACATTGCGACCGTTAGGGAGTTAACAGAATATATATATATATATATATATATATATATATATATATATATATATATATATATAATCATTTTCGTCATCTCCTAGGTAGAATCGATGGTTATATGAAGACATTTTTCAAAAAGCGCGCCATGAGTGCGTTAACTAAGCTGATTTCCCTGTTGCAGGCATGACGCACCATTGATCACATGTCTGCGTCGGATCGGAAAATTGTATAGAACCATTCTTATTGAAAATGAAATATCATATAAATATTGTTATATACATTTATTCTCTATCTTCAATATTAGCCGAGATATTTGCATTTTTTAGTTTTCGGCCTTCAGTAAACCCCCAATCCGACTAAAGTCACCCTCACAGCAATAAACTGTTATATCCTGAACCACCTTATTCTTAGCTTTAGTACCAAACATTATTTCCATTGAACGTTTACTGGGTGAGATACATGAAAATGTGCAGTTCAATGTCGACATCACATTAAGATTTTGAGGTCTTAAATTGTCTGACGAGAAAAAACAAAAAGTCGAAAAAGAGTTGCCGAACATGTAGAAAAGTCCGTCACGCAGGGGCTGCGTAAACTAAGCAGATTTCCCACGTGACGTTTTCCAGTAGATAAATCTGCCCAATAACACCTGTAGTAGTAAGGTATCTCTAAACCTATTCAAGAGGGACGAATAGTTATGGAAACGGCCGCCAGAGCTCTTGGCGGAAATTCCCGAACATAGCCGACTCCTGCCGACGACACACAGAATAAAAATGCAAATATCTCGGTTAATATTCAAGATACAGAATAAATGTATAGAACAATATTTATAGCAAATTTAATTTGTAATAAGATTGATTTTATACAATTTTACGATCCGACGCATAATAACGGATGTATTGTGAATTTTCAAAAATCCCCCCTCTAACCCCCCCCCCTCCCACTGGTCCGATTTCAGCCATTAAGGAACTTGATCTTCCTTTTTACATAAAACGATTTAATTCCGAGTTTGGTAACGAACAAACAAAAATTGCGACCGCTAGAGCGTTAACAGACAAATATATATATATATATATATATATATATATATATATATATATATATATATATATAATTTTGAACGGACCTCATTTTCGTCATCTCCTGGGTAGGATCGATGGACATTTGAGGAAATTTTTCGAAACTCGCGTCATGAGTACGACCTCAATAGCTGATTTCCTTTAAGGGAAATCTGCTAAAAAACAGTTTGTAATAAACATTGTATGTCATTCTTGTGGGGAACAAAATTTTAATTTTAAAAACCTAACTAGCATTTTAAGTTGCTCGACATAATGTTTCTTCAAAACGTACGATAAATATTGTATAATATTATTATTTGATTTATAATAAATATAATTTTTTTTTTGAGGGAAATAGGAGGTGTGAGAAAAATTCTCACGCCCGAGTTCTCAGGCCACTCATTTTGACGCGAGTTCTGGAGGGTTAACTCTTTCATTACACACTAAAGATCGTAGTAGTCAATGTCTGAAACTGGGCGTGAAATATATAGACGGTGAATTTTGAAATCTCTGAATGTTATGAGTCGTATCGGAAAATGTTATAGAGCTAATCCTGTTAAGCTATTGATGCTCTAAAGTTGTTCTGTATATATATTTTTGTGACCCAAGTGTTAAGTGAGCTATTTGCAATTTCTGTTGTTCAGACTTCAGTTACCTTCCCCCCACATTTTATTGATTGTTTTTTTTTACATAGAAATAGCGAATGAGATTACCAAGTGTGTTATACCAGCAAGGGGGAAATCTGCTTAGTTTACACAGACCCTGTGTGACGGACTTTTATTTTTTAATTACTATTATTATTATATTAATGAAATTAGTTCTAAGGGCACGAGGCCACTGGAACGTATAGATTCCAATTTGTGATTATCTAATAAATCATTTTAATCAACTGAAAGGAGATAGATTAGTTCTACGTATATCAAATTATTGAGCCATTAATTTAGAGAAATACAATTTACTTGCAAATATTCCAATATATTCATGCAGCTCAATGTCATAAGTTCCGGGCAAATCTTAACTATTCATTAGCTAAACTGGCAGCATTAACTAATTTAGATTGGCTGAATGCAAATTCATTGATATAGCTTCTCGGATTCGCTAATAAGTGTCAAGGCGTGGGCTTTAATGCTTTCGGATAACTACCTTGATGGTTCAATTCCTTAGGAAATCTAGAAGTTTATATGATGAGTAATGTTCTGAATAAAACTCAAGCTTCGTTACAGTCAAATCTTAAGAATGCATTAACATTAAAGTATTAAATAATTTGATTCAATTCTATTTCGTCATAGTGATATATACTTTCCTTACCCTTTCATGCATTTTATAACAATGCGTGACCCCTCTATACAAGATATGGACAACCTTTGACATGTTGTGGGCCAAACTTAAGTGTGCAAATACGTTCGCGGGCCGCATTTAAAATTAGTGCATTTTAAAGTAGTGTTCATAATTTTAGCAGATTTCCCCTAAGGGAAATCAGCTATTGAGGTCGTACTCATGCGATTTTCGAAACATTTCTTCAAATGTCCATCGATCCTACCCAGGAGATGACGAAAATGTATGGTAGGTTATATATATATATATATATATATATATATATATATATATATATATATATATATATATGTGTGTGTGTGTGTGTGTGTGTGTGTGTGTGTGTGTGTGTAATATATATTAGCGGCCGCAATTGGTGTTTGATTGTTACCAAACTCGATATTTAAGCGTTTTATATAAAAAGACAGACCAAGTTCCTTAACGGCTGAAATCGGAAAAGTAGGAGGGGGGGGGAGTTAGAGGGGGGATTTTCGAAATATCTCTGTTACTACACGTCGGATCGAAAAATTGTATGAAACCAATCATATTGCAAATTACATTTACTATAAATATTGTTATACACATTTATTCTCTATCTTGAATATTAACCGAGATACTGGCATTTCTATTAGGTGTGTGAGCTATGGTCGCTTCTATTAGGTCCCGCCGAAAGCTAGTTCGGCAGTTTCCGTAACTGTTCGGCACTCGTATGGAGATTTCTCTATTGTATAACATTACGTGGGAAATCTGCTTAGTTTACGCAGCCCCTGGGTGACGGACTTTTGATGATAGATATCGGACAATAAATTATAAGACAATGTAATTATAATTCAGTTTATTAAAATAACAAAACGAAATGAAAAAAAAAAAAAAAAAAGGTACAACATTATAATTAAATCGTAAAATTTGGAATAATGTCAAACAATGAAAGTTAAATAGCGACCCCGAAATCAATGAGACACTTGAACTTGAATTTGGGAAACTAATCCCAATAAAATTGGATGATTGTATTAATTCCACTGATACAATGTCAGTCACCCCTATACGATGTTTTGATTTATTAAATTTCACCATTGAAAATAACTTTTCGCATTTATAAGTACTGCCAAATGCACAAATCTCTCCTCATCTTCCTCATTTGGAGTAAGTAGAATAATATTTTTGTTTAATTGGGTTTTTCAAAATGTCTCACGGGCCGGAACAAATCTTACAGCGGGCTGGTTGTTGCCAATATATACTCTATACTGTTCCCATTAGGAATATCTTGTAAGCGCAGTGTATTTATATATAGTTACGTATTATGTCTATATACAAATAACAAAATTGTTACCTCTGTCTATACATTGATTTTTATTTCTCGAAATTTCAAGATACTTTTTTGTTTCAAATGCCATTGAAAGATATCTGCAATTTGTGGATATTGGCTTTCCGGCAAGCCTACACATTCGAAGTTTTTTATTTTGTTAGAGTAATTTTTTTACATACGTATTTGCCTTATAACGAAGTATAAAAGAAATATATGCTAAAAACTATAGCGGGAGTCCACAATTTTATTGGTAACCAATTACTGAACCGAACTAAACAAAACTCATTGTGTTGGTTGG
Organism: Riptortus pedestris; assembly: GCA_019009955.1. NCBI lineage: Eukaryota > Metazoa > Arthropoda > Insecta > Hemiptera > Alydidae > Riptortus > Riptortus pedestris. The sequence goes on from CM032233.1 coordinate 103,021,274, forward strand.
TAATAAACCCTCCTTCATTATAATATATATTAGCATTTTTAGCAGCGAACAGGAGAGTAGGGGTTGTAATAGAGGCATGAAATGAAAAATTGTCATATTTCTTTTCCTATTAGTTTCATAGTAAACATTCACATGACAAAATTTACTCGTAGACTTCCACGGTCCTGGTCATTAATACTATTAAGGTCTTCGGGTCTTGACCGTGTCTTCATATTGGTTGCCAACGTTTCGCTAGACATGCTGCTAGCTTCCTCAGGGCTATCTCTGAGACTGAAGAGTTGTTAGTTCATCTCTGGTATATATTTGAGTCTTATCCGGTTTCCTTGGGCGGAGTCTTCCCTTCCAGGTGTCTACGGATACTTGGTCCGGTGGTCGTTCATCGCCTATACCGTCGTTTTCGTTTCTTTTTGGAGGTCTCTGTGGAATTACCGGCTTCCAGAGTTTGCTGAGTTTGTATACATCCTCTCTATTGAAGTTGTTAGGGCATTTAGCTATTTCTATAGCTTCTCGAACCAGTTGATAAAATAATTGTGGGCATCGAATGTGCCATACGCCATCTGGAAGAAGAGAAAGCCGAAGAGATTCGCGGAGAGGTGTCACGCATACTACGCCAAGCCAAACCACCTAAACGCAATCTTACAAAAGAGGAACTCCATGCATTGAAGGAAATAAAACAACAAGACGACGTACTAGTTCTGCCAGCCGACAAAGGAAATGCAACCGTGGTTATGAAGAGAGAAGAGTACATTGAAAAGATGCAAAAATTACTTGAGGATGGAACGTACAAAAAACTTCAACATGACCCAACAAATAGAATTAAGAATGAAATAAACAAGGCAGTGAAAGCCACTTCTACGATCAAGAAAGAAGAATACAACCGTTTAATCAAGTCCGACCCAGTTCCACCCAGACTTTACGGATTACCCAAGATACACAAGGAGGATATTCCTATGAGGCCAATAGTTAATTCGATTGGGTCTGCATGTTACGGAATCTCAAAGTATATTTCGAAGAAAATACAACCAAGTATTGGCCTGACCCCGCACACATCAAGGATTCATCAGATTTCGTGAGGAAAATCAAAGATATTATGATCGATGAAAACGATCGTCTCGTCAGTTTTGACGTTAAGTCACTGTTTACGAGAATTCCAATTCAAGAAACGTTAAACATCATGAAAGAATTCTTAACGGAAGAAGAAGCCCAGCTAGCCAAAATCTGCCTGCAATCAGCATATTTCTTGTTCAACGGCAATTTCTACCAACAAATGGATGGAGCCAGCATGGGGTCGCCATTAAGTCCAAATGCAGCCGATGCTTACATGGAGAAATATGAAAAGAAGGCACTTGAAACGGCAAGACTAAAACCGAAAAAATGGTTTAGATATGTGGATGACACGTTCGTCATATGGCCACATGGAGAGAAGACTTTAGAAGAATTTCTGCGGCATCTTAATTCAATACACCCCAACATTGAGTTCACGATGGAGATCGAACGTGAGAGGAAGATTCCATTTCTGGATGTTCTGGTGGAAAGGAAACCAAACGGACAGCTGGGGCATGCGGTTTACAGAAAACCAACACATACCAACAGATACCTACACGCTGGATCTCATCACCATCCAGCACAGAAGAATGGGATAATTCGTACATTGGTCGCTAGAGCTGAGAGAATTTCAGAGCCACAGAACATGCCAAAGAAAAAAAGACACCTGATGACTGCTCTGCTAAAGAATGGCTACGGGAAAGAAGAAATTAGAAATCAATTTAAGAAAAAGAAAAGAAGACAAGAACAAATGAAGAGGAAATCCGGAAAACAGCCGTAATACCTTTTGTTAAAGGTACGACCGAGAAGATCTCTAGGATACTCAAGAAGCAAGGCATAGAAACAGCATTTGGCACTGACAGGAAAATAGCTCAGATATTACCCAGCTGTAAAGATAAACTCCACACAAAAATCCCGGGGATATACAGCATACCATGTTCCTGCGGCTCAGAATACATTGGCCAGACCGGCAGATTGATAAACACCAGGGTCGCCGAGCACATCAAGAGTTTAAAAAAGTTTCGGACAGAAGAATCAGCCATAGCGGAACATTTCTGGGAAACCAAACACAACATTAAATTCGATGAAGTCAAGGTACTGGCAAAGGTTGACCGGTACCAAGAAAGACTGGTTCGAGAAGCTATAGAAATAGCGAAATGCCCTAACAACTTCAATAGAGAGGATGGATACAAACTCAGCAAACTCTGGAAGCCGGTAATTCCACAGAGACCTCCAAAAAGAAACGAAAACGACGGTATAGGCGATGAACGACCACCGGACCAAGTATCCGTAGACACCTGGAAGGGAAGACTCCGCCCAAGGAAACCGGATAAGACTCAAATATATACCAGAGATGAACTAACAACTCTTCAGTCTCAGAGATAGCCCTGAGGAAGCTAGCAGCATGTCTAGCGAAACGTTGGCAACCAATATGAAGACACGGTCAAGACCCGAAGACCTTAATAGTATTAATGACAAAATTTGTTTAATTTATTATTTAAAATAACTTTTATTTTGTACACTTTTGTCCTATACCCAATCGAAAATGAGATATACACTAGAAACACCAGTAATCACAAATTTTAATAAGCACAAACTAAAAAAAACTTGATATTTGAATTAGCATTTTCCTCACTACACCATAGGGATCTATAACAATAGATACTATTATTATACTATAAGATTACAATATGTTATCAGTGTATGAATAAGTCTCTTTCATTTTTACATTGGGGGGATTTGAAGTGGGGAAAAATTATACAACTCCCATTTTATGCACAGGTTAGTATCAGCTGTATTACAGTGTCAATGCCCAGATAAAGTTATAATCACCTCCCCACCACTCCTGACAGCACTTTGGCGTATGATTCGGGGGCGAAAGGTCAAGGGAGTCCATCATTATGAACTCTATGACCCATGGTGTTTTGAAATAAGATACTCAGGAGACGGGAAATATAAAATTATTGTGAAAAGTGAAGCCTAAAATAGGAGACATTTTTATTATTAACATACCCCGAGCAATGCCGTGTACCTTAGCTAGCTATGTATATATATATATATATATATATAAAACGTCAGTTCAATTATTAATTTGATTAAATAATTATAATTAAATTAGCAGGATCTTGAGAGACTACAGTTCGAAACTTATAACTGTATTATATTTTGCAGTAATGGTGCCCCAAGTAACCAAATAGTTACATAATATCGTTTAGTCTTTACAATGATGCGTTTAATTTATTTATTTATTAACGCTCACTTTATTCTACTATTGGCTAATTCGGATAAGTTTAAGCTAATTGGCTGATGCGTTTAAAATATTTTTTCTGCAGGCTATTTTGAAGCAATAGTTGCTCCAAGCCGAAAGTTGTTGAGGTATTCCAAAGTACGCCAGATCATAATTTGATTCCCCAATAGCACCAGCAAACCCCCCTGATAAATACATCAAAATTCATTGGCATTTGTAACTTTATATACCTATTTAAATATAGCGAATTTTAAAATCAAGCTTTGTAAAATGAAGTAGAAATTTGAATTTCTGAATAGTTAGCTTTAATGGCATATGATTCTAATTGAAATAACGGATTTGAGACATTAATAAAAAGCAAAGGAAATAGCATTGTTCCGTTGAGCGTGAGCAGAGGGGATGAAATCAGCTAAGCTCTCCAACTCGGTTTGGCTAAATGTTAGACTTTTCTAGAGAACTCTACAAACTTACTTATCGCAGAACGGATCTTATAAATCAGTTACCGACTCGAGACAAGCCCCGAGAACTGCTCAAACCCCCAGCCCTTGATTCGACTCATAACTCGTTCCAGTTTGAGATCTTCTAATGTTACAAGTTGTCCCGTTAATACAGTTATAGTTAGGAGGGGTCATCTGTATTAAAATTTGCTTGGTATGACTCCTAGGGCTTTTTAAACGTAATTTAATCCACTTAATGTTTTAGAGTATAGATGCAGGTACGAAGGCACACAACGTCTGTCACGCATCGCTGCATAGACTTAAGAGGATTTCACACGTGCAGGAATGACATACAGTTAGTTCATTATCACATGCTATACTGTTATTTTTACTCATGACACAATTTTCGAAAAATTTCCTCAAATGCCCATTGATCGTACCCAGTAGATGACGAAAAAGGGTGAGGTCCATTTAAAACTAACGAAATATATATATCTGTTAACGCTCTAGCGGTTGCAATTTCGGTTTGACCGTTACCAGACTCCATATTTAAAACTTTTATGTAAAAATGGGGGCGGGGATTTAGAGGGGTTATTTCGAAAATTTAAAATATCTCCGTTATACGTCAGACCGAAAAAATGTATAAAATGAATCTTAATGCAAATGCAATGTTCTAAAAATTCAGTTATCTCCATTTTTTCATTATCTAGATAATTAAGAGAAATATTTGCATTCTTCAGTTTTCGGCCTAAGTAAACCCCCACTCTTACTCATGTCATATTAACAATAAGCTGTTATATTATGAAGCACATTATTTGAAGCCTTAATATCCAATAATGTTCTCATTGAACTTGAAGATCAGTGCAAATACGTGGGAAATCTGCTTAGTTAACGCAGTCCCTGTGTGACAGACTTTTTATCAATGAGATAGGGAATATTTGATTTTTCTGACGAATATACCATTTCACCATAAAACTCGTTGGCCAATTACGAGCATTAATAGAATTAATATTTATATCTAATTTCAAATTTAGAATATGGAGTTTCGTAACAACCAAAAAAAAAAAATATATATATAAATTTGAACAGATCTCATTTTTACATATTCTAGGTAGCCCCCGGTCCTGAGAAATTGAACTTAATCATGGAAGATTTTTCGAAAAATTCCAGGAATTCGTAATATAATTACAGATAATAAATAATGAAATTAAAAATCCTGAATTTTTTACCATTGGTAACTTGTCATCATCAGAGACGATATTGAATTCTCTGTGAATTATAATAAAATATAATGCTGAAAATAAATATGTTCCATGGAGCCCGACGGAAAAAAAATCAGAACGAAGATATTAATTCGACTACCAGGAGATGAGGCTAAGGCCTTAGATAGGATTGAAAGAAACCTTACAAAAAATAGAAAAATAAGAAAAGAAATCAGATGAAAGCAGCCTGAAAGGCAGGAGGACTACACGATGTGCAATAGAAGCCATAGGACGGACATCAAAACCTTAATATCACCAAATATAGACTAAGGTTTATCTTATGCCTTACAGTCAAATCTTCCTGGCCAATAAGGATGTTTTACAATTTCGGACAAGTATATTCTTCACCCAAAAAAAAGGATATTAATATGATTAGTGACTAACGTTAAATTATGGCTTCGTTTCAGAAATGGCTCATTTTAGCTGATGCCAGATGAAATCAGCGATTGAGGTTTCTTCTAAGGATACAAAGGTGGGTATAACAATAGTTACTCTATTTAAAAACATAAACAACTTATGTTTTGTACACGTTTCCCAAAAAAACAACAACAATAGGAAACGAAACATCGTGAATTTTCATTGCTCACTTATAACCTCGACTGAGTTCGTCTTTAAGAATATTAGCACTGCCTAAAGTCTTAGTTGGGATAGGATTAATACTCGTGCAAAGTTTCATAAAATTCGGTTAAGTAGTTTCGGTTAACAAACAACAAAGTCCGTCACGCAGGGGCTGAGTAAACCAGGCAGATTTCCCAGGTGAAGGTTTACAATAGATAAATATACATAGAGGTAACACTACCTTGAATGTTAAGTGAATAAATACAAACGGTAATGAGAAATCTTTCAGTCAGTTTATAATACAATAACCTCAATAATCTCTACACCGGAAAGCGGATGAATTGTAGACAAACAGACCAGACAACCACGTAGCGCTGAATAGACAGTTATACCGGAAAGACAAAAAATAAACAAAATATCATATTCACTATATTGAAAATAATTTACTCAGTTTTATCTCAATTACTCAAATTTTAGAAACCCAAGAACAAAAGAAGGGGGGGGGGAGTGTCCTACAGAACGTATTTGCATATATCTCACAAAGTAAATGTTCAATGGAAACAGTATTTGGTATTTAACCTTGTAATGAAGTGGTTCATGACATAACAGCTTATTGTTAAAATGATAAAATGACATGAGTAGGTGTGGGGTTTGCTGAAGGCTCCAAACTGAAAAATGCAAATATCTTGGTTAATATTCAAGATAGAGAATAAATTTATATATCAATATTTATAGAACATTTGATTTACAATAAGAGTTAATGTTTTACAATTTTTCGATCCACCGTACTGTAATGGAGATATTTCGAATTTACGGAAACCCCCTCTCTATCCCCCCTCCCACTTGTCCAATTTTTGCCAGGAACAAACTTGGTCTTCCGGTTTACATATACCGTGTATATATCGAATTTTATAAGGGTCAGACAAAAAATGCGACCGCTTGTGCGTTAACAGACAAATATATATATATATATATATATATATACACACACACATATACATGCAATTTTGATCGGATCTCATTTTCGTCATTCCTGGGTAGGATCGATGGACATTTGAAAATCCCATTACGAGTACAACCTCAATAGCTGATTAAATTAAAATAAGTACTGTTGTAAGTTCAAGACCTTATTTGTTAGTAACAATGGTTATACATTTTCCTGAATCATGAATTGTTTAAGTTATACTGTCCCCTAGGAAAATTAATTTTATGCACTAAATAAACTTTACTGAATAGGTAAAGTAGGTGTTCTGTTTTAGAGAACAAAAAAGATTGACATATGAGTGAAGAGGGAGGAAAAGTAATCTCACTACATAAGAAGCATAATTAATCTTCTAATTGAAGTTGAAGCTGAATAGACTGAACGGTCATTCAATTCCTTCACAGAGTCTGCTCGCATTTAAGTTGAACAAAAACATTTAAAATGTTGCTACAAAACTTTTTAATGGCCTCTGATTCATTCCGCTGTACTAGTGTTTTGTCATTATAAATAATATTTTGCACTCTTCTACGGTTCAAATACGGTTTCTGTGGATGTGTTTGGGCATTTACGTGCAGAGACATCCTGCAAAGCATTATTTCATTATTTTTTAAAAATTAGATTCTCTACACAACTCATAAACCAGGCTGTGTTCCAATAATAAACTCCTTAAAATGGAAAATTATAGATCATTTCAAAAACTATTTTAGACCTTATTATATGCATGTATTTCTGTTTCAATCTTCTGGATTAAAAAATCAAATTAGAAACTACCCATTACATCTTGCTTTAGAAAGACACATTCACAGAAGCATATATTGTATTACTAAGTCTATTTCAAAATTTGGAGATTAATAAATCCAAGGAAATTTTAACATTTTGGAACACTGTCAGTAACCATATTTTATTTCTGGCATAATTTATTTTCTATCACGAAACGAAACATGTTTATAGGAGAGGTGTGCAATACCAAATTTTTCCTTGCATTATAAACCATCTAATCATGGTTAATCACCTATTGGTAATAATGTGGGCCTTTCCCTTCTTTTAGTGTTGTTTTGCTCCAAGCTTCACGGCCTAAGCAGGAGATCTTAAGTCATATTAGTCAATGGCTAAAATGGAACACGGAATAGGAAGGAGGGGTTAGAGAAAGGGAATTTGAAAATTCAGAATATCTCCATTACTATGATTGGAAAAGGTTATAGAACAATCTTGTTTAACTATTGATGCTCTACAATTGTAGTCATTTTCTATTAACCCAAATATGAAGCGAATTATTTGTATTTTCTTGTTTTCAGCTTTCAGTAAACCCTTACTTCTACTCATCCAATTATAACTTAGAAATACAGAATATATGATGACACTACTAGTGTGCCATACCAGCACATGGGAAATATGCTTAAGTCTACGCAGCCCCCTCGCGACGGACTTGTAAACCAGATGTAAATATTTTAAAGCACATATCTCACAAAACACAGTGCAATGACATTTTTTAGAGTTAATATAAAATGTATATCAAAAAAGAATATCATTATATAATTTCGGAAATATATGTTTCAAGAAGCAGAGAGCTGACTCCATTAGCAATATTAACAATTGAAGTAATGGAATTATTCAATTCTTTTAATTAGCTTAATTTCCTACAATAAAGCGAAAGTGGTTTGATTTATTTATATATTTGATAGAATTTATTAAATGGACTTTGTTCAGACAACCAAAACAACCCCCTCCCCTCCCCCAAACAAATACATTTAAAATATTATTTCCTCCAAAAGAGAGGGTATCATGTTTAGGTTTGTAATTACATCGCTTTTTTACTGGACTTTATTCCAATGAATTAATTCATCAACAATAACTGCAATCCGAGCAATGCTTTTTGATTATTGCTATATTTTAGCCCACTGTTTTTATTATTACAGATCAATTAATTATTATTTATTAACGTCCACTTCTGGCCGCTATGACTAATTGGGACGGGTTATCTACCGGCTACCACTCTTTTCTAGCCTGGATGGTTGTAAGGATTTGATTGAGTTTGTCTTATTTGCACAGGCGGGAATCGAATTCGCCACTCTAGGCTAATGCATTTAATTAATACATTACTTTTTTGAAATTCGAATTGAATCTTATATAATCCTGTGTGAATGGGGAGTAATCACTCGAACTCTTAGCAATTTTCTATAAGGGAAACCAACTATTGAGATTGTATTCATAACAATAAAACAATTATAACATTGAAAAAAATTCTTCAAATGTCCATTGATCCCTTTAAAACTATATATATTTGTCTGTTAAGTTTCTAGGGGTAGCAATTGCTGTTTGATTTTTATGAAACTCGGTATTTAAATGTTTCATGTTAAATTAAAAACAAGTTCGTTAATGGCTGAAGTCGGACTAGTGGGTTTAAATAGAGAATTTCGAAAACCCAAAATATCTATGTTCTTACGGCGGATCGAATAAGTATATAAAATCAATCATATGGAAAATTTAATGTTCTATAAATGTTTCTTCACTGTCTTGATTATTAACCGAGAAATCATTTTATTTTGGTTTCTTGAACAAAATAAACTCTGACTCCTATTCATGTCGTATAGGTGTTGTATCGCGAACCACTTTATTCGAAGTTTGAGTACCAAATATTGTTTTCATTGAACTTTTATTATGTGAAATGCATGCAAATACTTAGTATGAAGACATCATCAATTAAGATTTTCCTGTCTTGACTCGAAAATGTTTATTTGGTTAATTCCATAATCGATAGCTAATAGTTTCCTTCTTCACTAAAATTCATATGGCCAAGGGGAGTTTAGTGGTAGGGCGATTCAAAATATTTCCGTTGTTGTTGTATATGAGTTGTATCAAAACTTGTTACAGAACGAATCTTTATAAACAATTGATGCACTACAATTGTTGTTCCATATCTTGTTTAATAATTCAATTATTTATATTATTATTTATTAATGCCCACGTTTAGCAACTAAGGCTATTATTTAATGAATTCCGTCACTAAATAAATTCCTATTGCCTAGGCGGGAATCGTACTCGCCACTCGAGGTTTACAATGTGAAATTAAGGCCAACGCTTTAACTCACATGGCTAACCTGAGCCCCTTCATAATTTAAATATAAAAATAGTTATTCGTCATCGATTTTTTTGCAGCCTGCAGTAAATCCCCACTTCTACTCATTGGATTTTTACTTATTAATAGGAAATATGTGGTGAAAAGGGAACGACAGCGTGCCTTACCACCGCGTCGGAAATCTTCTTTGTTTACGGAGCTCCTGCGCGTCGGACTTTTTTGTTATAAATATGTGCCTAATGGCTTGAGAACAGACGATCAAGGGTTCGACCAACTTTCTACACTCATAACTCATTTACAATTTACATCCAATTCCTATTCAACGACTGCCATTTATCTGTTGATAAGTTATACCTCAATGTTTTGGCTTTGCAAGCCGTGATTAATAGTATAATATTGAAAATCGCCCCCAGTCTGATGCAATCTGCAATGGAATATTCAAATTAAATTGAAATTCCTCTACACCGGACTCATTATTGAGTTGTGAGGCTTCATGGCTAACTTTCAATATCAAATATCTTACCTAAAATCAAATATCAACGTTTTAATTGGATTGAAAATTTAATAGAATACTGAATTCATAGTATCGTCTTATAATCGCTATGTAGCTTATGTTCAGCCTGTTTGTGCGACCCTAATATAACTTATTATGTCAGAAATTACGGTGCATTTGAAAATCTGCAATTATCTCTATGTGTTTTGAGTAATTATAAAAAGTTAATAAAAAAAAAACATTAAATAGTTTTAATATTAAGTTATTAAAACTAGTAAAATAAATGATTTTCTCTTAAAATAGGATAAAAATCATAAAGATGAAACTTATGAATCATTTTAAACATTCAACATTTTAAATGTAAATTGTTTTTCTCATTATGCTGCTTTATGTATAATAAGTGGATATTCATTTTTATATTGCACTTAACTATGGCATTTCAAAACTCCGTTAAGGGAAATCAGATTGTTCTCATGGCGCGATTTTCTTGAGATCGACCCTACTCAGGAGATGACTAAAATGAGGCCAGTTCAAACATTTTTGTTTGTTAACGCTCTAGTGGTCGTAAGTTTTGTTTGATGGCTACGAAACTCAGTATTTAAACGTTTTATGTAAAACTAATGATAAGATCAAGTGCACTAATGTCTGAAATCAGACCTGGTCTATAAATCCGGAGGTGGCTTTTGAGGGGGAATTATAAAATTCAATATATCACCGTTATTATACGTCGGATTGAAAAATTCTATAAAACCAATCTTATTGCCAATTAAATGCACTATACATATTGTCAAATACGTTTATTCTGTATCTTGAATATTAACCGAGATATTTGCATTTTTCAGTTTTCTGCCTTCAGTAAACCTCCACTTCTATCATAATTCTCTTATATAATAAACCACATCATTCGAAGCAGAAAAACCAAACATTGTTTTCGAGAGACCTTTATTATACTAGATACATGCAAATATGTTCTGGTGAACCCCCCACCCCGTCTTAAGTTCTTAGATTACTAAAATTTGATTGATTGACATAAAATTTACTCAGATTCATTATAAACTACAGTCCTAGATATAGTAAATAGTTTTCAATAAAATTAGGATTATATTCTGATATATTTCAGTAGTTGTTTTTCTTTCCGGCAGACCTGTTTGTTTACATTTCCCGTAGGGAGGGGAAAGATTTCTTATTACCATGTGTATTTATTCAATTAATATTCAGGATGGTGTGGTGTCAAGAGTAAGTAGATTTATTTATTATAAAACTTCACGAGGGAAAACTGCTTAGTTTACGTAGACTCTACGTGACTGCTTCTTTTTTTTGTATTATGCGTCACGACAGTTTTTTGGGGAGTGTGCTTGTGAAACTGGAATTCTGGATCAACAAGATCAACCTCCAACTCTTAAATACTAAAATTAAATTTATAGTATTTTCAAATGTGGTTCTAAAATGCTGACAGGTAAAATCTACATCGGCTTATTTCCCTTTTTCCTTGTTCCTAATATGATCGGATTACAAATGAGTAATTGGCGAAAAAAATACTAATTAAAGGAGCACGAAACAGAATATATTGGCAATTTTTTTTAGCGTCAATATTGAACCATTAATTGTGTAATGTTACGTTTTTGCTGGATCAGGACTTTAACCCAGTCATTAAAATATAACGGGCATTCAACAGTTTTTTACCTTAATTAGAGCACCTTAATTAGAGTTATGTACATAATAAATCTCACTTACGGAAAAGCCGCGGGAAAACGACAATAAAGCCACCATTCATTCCTCTGAAATGTATTACAGTGGGAATTTCAATGCTTTACCAGCCATCTAAACTTTCATAGCCCCAGTCACATTTTCAGTATGATTACAAAACTTTTTACAAAAAATAAAAATAAAGCCATGTCTCACATTATATAACGAAATACGATCCAGTTTCTGAATCTACAGGAAGCTCAGTATTGAAGTAAACGCAAAGGACCAGTCTTTTCTCTCTGCACATCCCAATATTAATGTCAATGAGTGAAGTGTGTGGATTAAAACATTAGAATGCGCTCACACACACAATCACACACACACACACACACACACACACACACACACACACACACACACACACACACACACACACACACAATCACACACACACACACATATATATATATATATAAAAACCAATGTAGTAAATATTTATTATGAACTTTGTAAGATTTTGAAACACATATACCAGTTACTTTTAAATTTTCTTTTTAAGATTTTCATGTATATATTTTATAAGCAAATTTATGGCTTTCAAATATTTCAGTTCAATTTATTTGCTTAGGGTTACTTCTGTTAAACAAATAAAGTGTACTTGTACACAAACACACACACACACGCACACGTTTGGTGAAGTCGGTCGTCCGTGCCCAGAGAGTGAAAGGACAGTCTGATGAATAATTCTTCCACTATTTGCCAATTTTATTATTTTGATCTAATTCAAATAATTTATAGTAGCATTTCTTTTTATATTAAGCAGTACTTGAAAGTCATTGGCCCGTCACGTACTAAAGAATGTGAACCTGCCATCTATTCAAGAATTTATTCTCTGACTATTGGGCCAAATGTTACTCGTAGAATAATACGAAATAAATGTGTTAATATATTATGATAAATTGAAGAGACATATACTAGTAACAAAATTTTGTCACTAGGAGGATTTTTGAGAGGAAAAAAGTGTTTAATTTTTTTTATCTATAAAAATATGACGATATGTAAAACCAAAATGATAATTTAAATGAAAGAAAGTCGATTAAAATCCACTCGGAGCGGAATGAGATGGGGGAAAAAAAATATAAAATTTATGATTACATAAGGCGTTTACGCAAGAATGGATAGAATATCCACTTATAAATATTATTCTGTAGCAATGATTACATCTTTTTGAAAGGCCATATCTTTTTCTTATATTGAGATCCCCTATGTGGTCAAATAAATATCGTATTCAGGTATTCTTCCATTTGTATAGACGTCAAAATGGGTGTGTGTGTGTGTGTTTATGTATGTATATATATATATATATATATATATATATATATATAGAGAGAGAGAGAGAGAGAGAGAGAGAGAGAGAGAGAGAGACAGACAGACAGACAGACAGAGACAGAGAGTCAGAGAGAAATAAATTTGAAAGGGCCTCATTTTCGTGTTTTATAATTTCAATACCCGATTTCTCTAAGGGGAATCTCACAAAATTGATACTACATAACCAACTTATAGGCGTAAACTGAGAAGAGAGGGAGAAATGGGAGAATTCCTACATATAAAAATACTCAAATGTTTGTTGTTGACTGTTTAACAGAAAATATAAAATAGGTGATAATAATATGATGTAGGCCTTACTACAGGAGTGCTGTGAAATTCAAGTCAAATAAGAACTATTCGATGTTCGAAGAGTAGTTTTTATTATATCTTTATTAACTTTTGAGAACAGAATGCATATTACGAACTCACTTAAACATTCGACATGACTTGAAAGAACCTACTGACTGAGGGTAGTCCTCACATCACCCCTACTCTGACATGTTTAAAAACAATTGGGCAGTTTCAGAATATTTAATTACATATTTTAAAGTTTTTAATGTTTATGCGTATTTTTTGTTATTTTGTTTACTTGTTTTTTGTTTTTCCAATCTGTAAGAAGAGCCAAGTCACGACAGTTGCGGAGCTCTATTGTTTATAGATGGTAATTTATTGGCATAAATACATAACGTTGCCATGGGGTCTGGCCATTTGTTGTTAATTCGTTAGTCCTACAGTCTATCATATTAGATAATTAAGGGAAACTTATAACGTAAATACAATTATATACAATAACTTAAAAAAAAAAAGTATAAGTCGTTAACATCTAGAAACAACGGACAAAAATTATATTAAATGATATTATTAATTACTATTCAAAAAATAATAAATTATATAACTTTTCATTGCTCTTAATATTTAGGTATTATACTTAAATAATTTACAATTCGACAATTTCGAGTACTCTTATAGTATAAGTAATGAATACCAATACTTAAGCAATGTACAATAGTTCCGAAAAATCAACAAAAACAAAACAACAATTAATGGTTAATAAACTGACAATAATATACTCTTAATAAAGTGATATATGTTATTTAGCTTTTCAATATTGTTAATATTTTGCATAAATTCCAATGGAAGTTCGTCCCGGTTTTTAAATATATATGATTGTAAATATTGTTTTCTGTGCAGGGCAATGTAGCATTATATGCTTTAGGCTATTATAATAGTTATTTATTATACAAGTGACGAAAGAAGATCATTTCACAACTCGAGTGAAACGTTGAAACGTTTACCCACGACGAAAGCGAGTGGGTCACGAGTGTGGTAATTTCACGAAGTTGTAAATTTCCACCTTCGTCACGAGTGTAATATTAATTTTTTCTGTAATCGTGTAATACATGATCAGATCTAACCAGAATATGAACAAAATTAGGATGTTGTGAAGATTATGGTATGTTGTTGGTTGGTTATAAGCATGGCTGTGAAAGGTTATAAGCATAGTTATAAAACAACTAGTGATGATTATGAAGTAGTGCAGTTATAAACAAGTGCAGGTTATAAACAAGGAAGGTAATTATTATTATATTTAAATTTTAAAATATAGTATTTCCACCATAATTCATTCACAATTCAATTTATTTTGTTAAAATAAATTCTTACAATGATAAGAAACATTTAAAAGCATTTAATTTCCAACTTCAAATTATTTTTTAATTTATACTTATTACTAATTAAGAAATTTAAGTTATCTAACCAAGTTTCGACTAGACATATCGCTAAATTATTTGACAAAAATCGTCTATCTTAACAGTAAAAATATTAGAATAACCATTAATGTTACAGAATATTAAGTTTGATGTGTGTTTTATAGGCTCTGTAAACTCTAATGTGTTAGTAGTATTAGTTTACGAGGTTCTTCGGTGACTTTCTAGAAATATTCGATCGATTCTGGTCATATGAGGCACATCCGATTTTTTGGAGTTGTTTGTGTCAGAGAGTACTTCCAGATGGCGGTCCCTCCTGCGACTTGGATCTTGGCCGGAACTCAAAATGCTTTAATCTCTCTTCGGTTTTCCTTTTTTTCTGCATTTGTTTCAACTTGTCCAAGTCTTCTTCGACATTAGCAGCCGAAACATTCAGCATATTTTCCACTTCTTGTAAACGGTAAAAACTACCTCTGACTTTGAAAAAATCCTTTACTATAGCTAACATTTTTGTCAATAGTCTTTAATTTATTGATACAGGATAAACGTTTTCGACCTTCTTCCCTATCCTCTGGCAACCTATCATGGCTTAATCTTATATTCTTGCTAGCGAGGGCAATTTTCTTTTTCATTATTGCATGTTTGATGGTGTTATTGTTGAACGATACCAAAATTGGCCTTGGTTCCTGTCCTTTCCCTATTCTAAAACAGTTACTAACTGCATATTCTGGCACATGTACCTCTACTTCCTCACAAAGATTTATAAGTTTTGTAGAAACATCCTCATTTTCTGTAGTAGGTACATTAAAAAATAAAAGGTTGTTTCTTTTCCTCTCTCTTTTCAAATATCTTATTTCACTTTCTAATGTATTTATTCTGATTTGTATTATTTCTATTGTTTATAATAAATAAATAAAAATATTTTTGAGATTTCAGAGAAATACATTAAACATAGCTGAGGTCCAATTTGCAAACCCTGAAGAATATCTTCAGAAAGTTTTAAATGTTCACAAAGAAATACTATCGATACCCGTTGATTTTTACCTATAGAAGCCATCCGAATATTATTGCCCATTAATTTGACTTTTTATTTTTATTTTATAGGGCGTTAGGAGAGGTTCTGTCAAAGGATTTACTATATTACATTTAAATAAAAGTCTTTTGGCTCTCCTTTTCATTCCTTGATAAAACATGATAAAAACTCTGAATATTTTTTTCCTTTAGACCAATGAGAGATGAAACCGTATTTTTTCTTAATTGTGTTAATGTACTAGAAATGAGATAGACTCACAGACCCATTCTCCGCACACAGATAACAACGTTAATGGATAATGATTTTCTATTCGTATAGGAGTATATCCTTTCATATGTAAATACATGAGGGACGTGATGAAGAGCGACTAAAAAAAAAAAGTGGTTATAGTACACATTAACTTTCTGTGAAGTCATAGTAAAGGAATGATGGCAGCCAGTCAATTAGGGATTACTATGTTGACATACAGCATTTGATTTATAAACCTCAAATCATCAGAATTCGTTTACATACCCACCCATTTTATCAACGGAATAATTAATTATAAAGGGTTAAAATGCAAATGACAGAAGCATTCAAAGACTTGGGCGTTAACTATTTGAGTATTAATGCGGTGGAGGTAGGAAGAGGATGGGGGGGGGGGTGAGGGTTGATGAATTATTAAAGAGGTTTCCTCTAAAACTAGTCTACTCACAAACATAGCCTTGTCCGACTCCTACTCATATAAGCCCCCTTCAAAACCGAGCTCCTCTGAATAAATTATTGCTCTCTCTCTCTCTCTCTCTCTCTCTCTCTCTCTCTCTCTCTCTCTCTCTCTCTCTATCTCACTCTCCCTCTCTCGTCTCTCTCTCTCTCTCTCTCTCCTCTCTCTCTTTCTCTCTCTTCTCTCTCTCTCATCCTTTCTCTCTCTCAATCTCCTCTCATCTCTCTCTCTCTCACTCTCTCTCTCTCTCTCTCTCTCTCACCTCTCTCTCTCTCTCTCTCTCCTCTCTCTCTCTCTCCTCTCTCTCTCTCTCTCTCTCTCTCTCTCTCTCTCTCTCTCTCTCGCACTCTCTCTCTCTCTCTCTCTCTCTCTCTCTCTCTCTCTCTCTCTCTCTCTCTCTCTCTCTCTCTCTCTCTCTCTCTCTCTCTCTCTCTCTCTCTCTCTCTCTCTCTCTCCCCTCCTTCCCTCTCTCTCTCCCCCCTCCCCCTCTTTCTCTCCTCTCCCTCCCTCTCTCTCTCCCCCCATCCCCCTCTCTCTCCCCCTCTCGCCCTCCCTCTCTCCTCTCTCTCTCCCCTCTCTCTCCTCTCCCCCTCTCTCTCGATCTCCCTCTCCCTCTCCCCCCACACCTCTCTCTCCCTCTCTTTCTCTCTCTCTCCTCTCTCTCTCTCTCTCTCTCTCTCTCACTCTCTCTCTCTCCCCTCTCTCTCCCCCCCCTCACTCTCTCCCTCTCTCTCTCCCCCCTCTCTCTCCCCCCATCCCCCCTCTCTCTCTCCCCCTCTCTCTCCCCCTCTCTCTCTCACTCTCTCTCTCTCTCCCCCCTCTCTCTCCCCCTCTCTCGCTCTCTCTCTCTATCTCTGTCCCCCCTCTCTCTCCCCCTCTCTCTCCCCGCTCTCTCTCTCCCCCCTCTCTCCCCCCTCTCTCTCTCTCTCTCTCTCTCTCTCTCTCTCTCTCTCTCTCTCTCTCTCTCTCTCTCTCTCTCTCTCTCTCTCTCTCTCTCTCTCTCTCTTCTTTTTGTGTGCACACATACGTTCGTGTGCACATTCATGCACAAAATGTATTAAAAAACATACTTTTCTGTTATTTAATAGACGTCTTTATTTGAGAAGGAGCAGAACTTATATTTCAGTTGCCTTAGAAGAAACCTAGTGCTATTTCCGGGGATTTTGGTAACTTGCTGACGTCTATATTTATTTAATACATCTATTATTCACCATTGATCATTTTTACCATTATATTATACTTCCGTATATTCGATAAGAAGGAAATACTCTTTTCCATTTGCAAAAATTAAGTCTGTATCGAAGGGAACAAGTGAGGTGATATTATTTTTATGATCGATCATGGCTAATATTGATGGACTGAATAAGAAAATAGCTTATTGTGTTCACGTCCAGAGCGTGTATTTTTTGTGCGTACTTATAACTGTCTTTGGAAGGCATCTTTAAATGAGATAATTGTTGGACAGTTTGAAGCATACTTGGGCAACAGCCGGCCCCGGCCCGCGAGTCATTTTGAAAAACCCAATTAAACAAAAATATTACACTACTTACTCCAAATGAGTAAGATGAGGAGAGATTTGTGCGTTTGACAGTACTTATAAATGCGAACAGTTCTTTTCAACGATGAAAGTTAATAAATGAAAACATCGTACTAGACTGTATGACGATAATTATGAAAATTCTTTACGTCTTCGTATTATTGCAATTAATTCAAACATCGATGGATTAGTTTCCCAAATTCAAGTGTCACATTCATTTCGGTGTCGCTATTTAACTTTTGTTGTTTGTAATAATTCCCAATTTTACGATTTCGTTATAATGCTGTATTTGTACGTATTTGCACACTAAAGTTTGGCCCACAACATGTCAAAGGTTGCACATGCTTGGTTTAAAGGTTCAACACTGAAAATTGCACTTCCTATAATGTTCATATTACAAATTATTCATAAATAATGAATCTTGTGTAATTAGGCCGGATATTGTCTTAACATAAAATATCATTAATGCCAACTACAAAAAAAAAGCAAAATCAAGCAGATCTCAGATTAAAGTCATCGACACATCCTACCTTTTAATCGTTTTTGCCATCACTAATCATATCTGAATATCAGCAGAATCTAGACCGAGTTCTATATCCCGACCCACTGAGATGTGCTTATTAGTTCTTACCCTCTCAGTGTTCAAGTTGGAGTTGAAAAAAAACTTTCCATTTTGCCTGTTGACTTTCAACAATATTCTACAAAATTAAAAATCTTTGTTTAATGACATTTATGTCCTGCCAATATTATGCTATTTTATAGGCGCTGAAGTTATTCTAGAAAAGCAAAAGGCTCAATGAGTATTTGTTTTGTAAAAGTCGAGTTCTTTAGGCCTATCTAAATCCAAATTACCCTTGAAATGACTGTAGGAAAGGGAATGGAGAAAATGAATTAATTAAGGCCTACTTAATTAAGTCCAAAACCGACAAGGTGGGGTCAATTGATTAATGGCCTCCACGAAAATGTAATCATTGATTAGAAGAGTCAGATAATGGAGCAACGCTATTTACAGGGGAATACAATTTTCCTTATTATGTTCAATTTAATATTTTCATCGAAGAGAAGTATATAACAACTAATTCCCTTCTAATATTGGATACTGAAGATGACTGAGGTGTTACTTTACTTAAAAGAAGGTGATATCACTAACTAGTATTCAAGAATCGAAAAAAAAAAGTGGCGAGCAATATAATATAATGACTGGGCTTTTAGCAGAATTCCGGGAAATCAGCTATTGAGGTCGTACTTATGACGCGATTTACGAAACACATCCTCAAATGCCCATCGATCAAACACAGGAGATGACGAAAACGTGGTCCATTCAAAACTATATCTAATATATAAAATTTCCATGTCACAATGTTAGTTAGCGTACTCCTCCAAAACGGCTTTACCGATTTTTACCAAATTTTATATGCGTATTCAGTAGGTCTGAGAATCGGCTACTATCTATTTTTCATACCCCTAATTGTAGGGGTTGTTCACCCTTAACATTTTTTTTTTAATTTTTAGACGAAATTTTTTGTTTTTATTTTTTTATAATGTGGCATTAAAAAATACATACAACCCTAAATTTTTACTTTTTTATCACCAACCCCTATTTTTTTATAGCCATTTTAGTAATTTAATCATTATCATCCCGCTCGATAACTGATCAATTATAGTTTTGTTAACTGTACTTCGATTAAAATTTCAATTTGCAATGACAATCAACAAATCCCAAGGCCAAACGATGTCTATTTGTGGCTTAGATTTGAGTAGACCATGTTTTTCACACGGGCAATTGTACGTAGTATGCTTTCGAGTGGGTAAACCATCCAGTTTGTTTGTGCTCGCTAAAGATGGGCTAACAAAAAATATTGTTCACGCTATAGCATTAAAAGATTGATGTTGTTTGTTAGTGTTACTATCGTAATTAATATGTGACATGTAATTTTAAGAAATAAACTATAATAACTTAAAAATAATATTGCTTGGCGTTTGTTATTTTTATATTCCCTTATCGTTCATAGCGCTCCATGCCTATCTCATGCATATACCACATACACACTTATAATAAGTAAGTTACTTTTTGTCTACACTAGTATTTATCTAGAAACTAGAAATAATTTATATGGCAAAACAACGTTTGCCGGGTTATCTAGTATATATATATAGGGTTGAGGAAAAAGTGCGCCGTTTTGATCGATGACCTTTTGCCATTTTTTCGGTAAAACCATTATAGAACTTCACTATAGAAGTTCTGTGATTTCTGGGCGAAAAACTGAACCAAGTGATTTTCACAAGCCTCTTTTGATTCCAGCTTTACACCATTAAGAGAGTTCTAAAGAGAACGAAACAAGTGGTAGTCAGACGGTGCAAGGTCCGGGCTGTATGGTGGATGCATCAAAACTTCCCAGCCAAACTCTCGTAATTATTGCCGAGTCACCAAAGATGTGTGTGGTCTAGCATTGTCGTGATGGAATACAACGCCTTTCCTATTGATCAATTCTGGCCGTTTTTCTTGAATTTCCTGCTTCAACCGTATTAGTTGTTGGCAGTAGAGAGTCGAATCAATGGTTTGCCTAGGTTTGAGCAACTCATGATGAAGAATGTCTTTCCAATCCCACCGAACACTCAGCATCACCTTCCTTAGTGTCAATCCAGGCTTTGCCACTGTTTGTGAAGTTTCTCCAAGTTTCGACCACGATCTTTTTCGCACATTATTGTCGTAGGTGATCCACTTTTCGTCACCTGTAATCATTCTTTACAAAAATGGCTCGATTTCATTTCGTTTCACCAGCAATTCACAAATGGAAACTCTGTCCATTACATTTTTTACAGTTAATTCGTGTGGAACCCACATATCGAGCTTCTTTTGGCATCTATTCTTATGTAAATGGGTCAAAACTGTTTTGTGGTTGATGTTTAGCTCCATAGCGATATATATATATATATATATATATATATATATATATATATATATATATATATATACATACTAGCTCAGATACCCGGCTTCGCCCGGGAATTGATTTGAGGCTGAATGGTGATGGTATTTTTTTGGCAAGGCTTTAATTTGCAAATATTTTGACATTTACCCGTCCCAGTGTTTAGGGTTAATACCCGTTGTTAACATTTGTTAATAATAAAATTAATTTTTTTTGTAAGTCTTCACTGTCCTCCAAATTGTCATATTTCCCGTCTCTTGTGCATTATGCATAGATTTCAGTTATTCCCGCTTTAGTTTATAGTGTATATCTCGTTTATACTTTGTTAAAAGACAAAAATGAATATGACAAAAGTTACTCTAAATAACAAAATAAACAACTTTTGTTATGTTCATATTTGCCGAAAAACGAATAGAAAACGAAATACCGCTATTATTAATTTCAGGACTTCCTTATAACCCCCACTCCTGCCCGTCCCTAGAAATGTTAGTATAGCTTGTTATAATTAAAGCGTTAGTACTAATTCACATACCGAGTTTGGTTTAATTCGGTTGAGTCTTTAGTGCCAAATAAAATTGTGGACTCCCGCTATAGGTTTTAGCGTATATCTCGTTTATAATTCGGTATACGAAAAAAGTGTATATAACAAAAGTTACTCTAAATAACAAAATAAACAACTTTTGTGATGTTTATATTTGCCAAAAAAACAATAGGAAACGAAATACCGCTATATTTATTTTCTGGCCTCCCTTACAACCCCCACTCCTGCCCGTCCCTAGAAATGTTGGTACGGCTTGTTATAATAAAGGCCTTAGTCCTAATACACGTACCGATTTTTATTTAGTTCGGTTGATTCTTTTGTGCCAAATAAAATTGATGACTCCCGCTATAATTTTTAGCGTATAACTCATTTATATTTAGGTATAGGACGAAAGTGTACATAACAAATGTTACTGTAAATAATAAAATAAATAACTTTTGATATGTGCATATTTGCCGAAAAAACAATAGGAAACGAAATATCGCTATTTTTAATTTCAGGCCTTCCTTATAACCCCCACTCCTGTTCGTCTTAGAGAATATTAGTATAGCCTAAAGTCTAAGTTGGGCTAGTAGTAATATACATACCAAGTTTCATAAAATTCGGTTCAGCCGTTTATGCGTGAAAAGGTAACAAACAAACAAACATACACGAAAGAAACAAAATGCAGTTATGGTGTCTATGACATGTGAAACGAAAAGTTATCGTGAAATTTCGCGAAAAAATCAATGTACAGACAGAGGTTACAATTTTATATATATATATATATATATATATATATATATATATATATTAGCCTGTTAACGCTCTAGCAGTCGCGATTTTTGTTTCATCGATACCAAACCCGATATTTAAACGTTTTTTTGTAAAACTGAAGATCAATTTAGTTTATGGCTGAAATCCGACCAGTAGGAGGGGGTGGGCTTAGAGGGGGACAATTTCCAAAATTCTTAATATCTCTGTTATTACGCGTCGGATCGAAACATTGTATAGAACCAATCCAAATGTTCTGTAAATGTTGTTACGTACGCTTTTTCATTATCTTTACCTGTATATTTGATTTTTTTTTTAGTTTATGGCATTTCGTAAACCCCCTCTCCTTATCCTGTTATATTATGAAGCTTATTATTTGAAGTCTAAATACTAAGTATTGTTATCATTGAATTTTTGTCTTTTGAGGTAAATTCAAATACGTACCGCCCGTTGGAAATCTGCTTATTTAACGCAGCCCCTGCGTGACGTACTACGTAAATCACGAAGTAGTATATTATGAATCCTTCTAAATCTTTGAGTCCTTTAATATATATGTGATAGGTACCATTATTAATTTCAATATTCTTGTGTAAATATTAACTAATAATAAATTAATACTCCGGGGACATACATCAATAACAATAGACCAATTTTCAAAATTTATAATGCGAAAAGTCTGGCACACAGGCGCGTAGGCTATTATATCAGAGACCTTCTCATGTCCAGCTTAAGTTTTATTCTCATTTATTCAGGGCACTGAGAAAGGGAAAAGTAGAGCCTAATAACCAAGATGTTTTCAAATCTATGTTTTACCCTTCTCTAAACTCTTACTCATTTCTGTTCGATTTCGGCCATTTACAAACATGATGTTTAGTTTTTTTATGAAATATTTACATATCTACTTTTATAACGAGAGCAAAGCGCAATCAAAGATATTCATAATCATCATCATCTGCCGGGTATGATCGTTGGAAGGAACTTTCGAAAATGGTCCTTCGTGCTCAATTACAATAGGTGATTTCTCTGAAGTGCAAAAAAAAAAAAAAAAGAACGTTCACCCTTTCATTAGAGATTGGTACTTATTCCTGTACTTTGATGTAAAAGTTGTATTGATGTAGAGGGAAGTGAACCAAATCCCCCCCTATTCAGCAACAGCTCTAAATGCCCATAGATTGCTAAATTCTGAATGTTTGCCCATACATTGAGGCCTTCAATTGCCCATTCAACCTGACATTATGCAGGCTGCGTCGCCCTCTCCCAGTATCACTCACTGCCCTCTCCAGGCTAATCATTATACAATCCATTCAAAGGTTTTTAATTCTGAGTTTCTGCGCAATCAAATATATTAAATTTGTTTTCCTTTTATTATT